>JAWQUT010000439.1:610610-623429 GCA_033807755.1 Ellobium chinense | reverse complement strand
TTTTTGACCAATTAGGCTCCTGCAACCTTGAGCACAGAGTCCAGCAATAGAAGCACTCAGCCAGGCCACTCAGTGAATGAAGACAAGGCGGTCAACCTCTCTGAATTGGAACACCATGGGACTATGAAACAAGTCGCGAATAAGCGAAGGGTTCGATTACGCAGAACTGCTTAACCCTCTAATACCCACTGTGCCGTATATGGCACACGAGCTTGGTGTTTCCATAACAAGTGATATGTGGAAATGATTCCTCAAAATACTAGCGTATAATACTACATATTACTACATAACAATATATCGTCTAGACAATATATGATTTACAGTAAGTTGAAGAGATCTAAAACATTTACTCAAAATATCTAAAAGAACCAGCTTTGTGACCATATAAACATTTTTTCCTACTGGGACTTAGAGGGTTAATTTCTACTGTTAAGCCTAGAGTTGGTGTACCTAAAATCCTGGGTAAATTTGCAGGAATAGTCTAGATGTAAAAATAAAAACGTACCTTGTTTCATTCCTTTGTAGACGTGTTGAAAGTTAGAACAGTTCAGACGATACAGAGAAGTGTAAAAACAGCAGCTACTATAAGTTTTGAGCTGTCCGAATGATATCAATGTATAATATATAATGTGTTGTGAACAATAAGCTTAATACAAAAGTCTATTAAAGCGCGTCCACGTTTCGAATATTTCCGGCATTGTAAAACACAACAGTCGAGCTGACGGAAATGGACTTTCGGGTGTGCGTAGACCCAACTGCTAATCAATCTCAGCATAAAACTAGTATTGTGTGTATTGATACTATATTATTATACTGTGCCATCTGAAGAACATCTTGCAGTTAAACGGAACTGCATCTAACTAGGTTGAGTTTATGTAGAGATTTCCTCACATACAAGGACACGTGACGTCTGCACTCGGCACTATCGAAAATGAGTGGTCCAACAATGACCACAAAAAGGAAGGCAAGCAGTAGTCTAGAATGCCCCACAGATTAAAAAAAAAGGGGGGGGGGGTTAGGAGGGTGGGAAGAAAGACGGAACTGACAAACACTTGTCATTTGAAATAAAGCTGACTAAGCAAATATTGACATAAATCTACATAGTGTTACACTACTCTCATCCTGAGTGAGTACTCTAGTGCCTTTGGTAGTAATAATGTGTTTTTATTTTAACGTACGGATCTGTTGCGGGTCTGAGCTAGTCATGCGCATAATTGCATTTCTTGGTGTTATAATCATATTGCATGTAACAAATTACATTATCGTTACAGTCTTAGGTAGGCAGTGTTGTTATGTGTGTAGTTACTACAACTTAATGTATCTATCAATGTTAGAGATAAAGTAAGGTATAAAGCCATTGGTTAAAACATAGCAGGAAACCTTAAACTTGGTACCATACCATTTTCTTGCGTTGCCTGGTTTCTTTCTCTCTCTCTATGTCTGTCTGTCTGTCTGTCTGTCTCTCTTCTCTCTCTATGTCTCTCTCTGTCTCTCTCTGTCTCTGCTGAAGAATGAGTTAGTGGAACTGCCTGTGATTGAGGATGTGAGACCGTACATCTGATTCCAGCCCAGTTCAAAATTGTCTTGGAGTGGCGGATGCTCTGTCAGACTTTAAAATGTAGACCACAAAACGACCTGTAGTGTGTTCAGACGATTGTTGAACCTTTGGATTGTGAGCCAGCTGAGCTCAAAATGGTACAGCCCAAAGAGCGAAACAGCCAGTGAATTTAATGGCAGGTCTAAAATCTCAATGCTGTACCAATCGATCGTAATCGTTGGAAAGCAAACCAGTCTAGTAATGGCCTTAAACACACTGCTTCCACTAAAACAGATTTGCTTTCATTTTTGGAAACACAAGTCCAGCCGTTTTTGTTTTACATTTTTTCTTTACTATATCGTTCAGAGGGACATTATAAACTAGTGATTTGCAAAGTTTCTGTGCGGGATGAAATGTTGTACTCCCAAATTCAGAGTGGAATACAAAATTCGCCAGTATTGCCACTCATTTGACCCCATTTTGGAGAGTTCATCAAGGGAGATCAGCTGTTTACTTATCTCGACAAACAATCTCACTTGGATGGGAAGTTTACGTTTGATTTCAAAGTAGTGAGGTATCCCATCATGTGTCTTAATATGTCCTTTTACACCCTGCCTTTCAGTTTTCGTCTCTCTCATCATATCTCACCGACCTCTCAAATCTTCTACTCGCCTTCTAAAACTGTTTGACTTCTCCTCCTCTCATCCTACTACAGTTACTTGTAATTCTGTTTGTTAGCCCGAAGATGTCCTGTTTCAAACAGTGCTTGTTGACAAAGCTGAGCTAAACCCAGCGAATGACACGAACTTTGCCCTGTGAAGACTATTAATCTTTCCTTACCACCTCCTTCCTCTTTCCTTTCTCTTTTTTTTTCTGGTGACGATTTGTAAACTGAATTTTCTCAAAGAGCGGAGATCATGCTTGACCTTGGGCGCAATAATCGGAAATTCCCGATGACTCGCTGATTGTTTGTCGAGAAGCGCAAACAAGTGTCACGTCTAGAGAAACTATCCAAATGTTAAAAGAAAAAAAAAAACAACTTGTAACCATATTCATCATTTCGGGTCAGCTGAGCAGCAGTGTTGCAATGAAATGGCTAAACAAAGTATGCTCAAAAGACCAAGTATTGAGAAACAGACAAAAAAATAAGTCATGGTAAATGGCTTAGCACTGGACTTGCTTCCCTTACCGTCATATTAATAAAACACTTCAGCCAAATTTGTGTCACAGATTTCTTGAGAACTACGTAACGTAAAAACATGCGGTTTTCACCTAAATTCGTAGAAAAATACACGAAATGTAACTATACACATCAGTCCTCTTTATTTTATTTACCCTTTTTTTAAAATGAATGTGTATAGCAACGAAATACAATCTCCGATAGATCTTATCAATATGCCCGATTCGCCAATCGTCCAACTTTTTCACGGAGTCTAATGCATTCGTCTATGGCCTTTCGGTGCGCTAGGTATTCTTCCACCGCTGGTGCGTTGCCTGCCTGCCCATTTGTACAATGGGGTGTTAGTCTTGTACAAACTATAGACTAACTTCAGCAAAGGTTAAACAGAACGAACTGACTGACTGACAGATAGGACATACTTTACTCATTACATATATAGACTACTCAACTTTGATGAAAAGTGGACTTACCAACTTTTGTCATTTCACGGCAGAGTACCGCATCATAGTGTGTCGTTAAGTATGAAGACGTAACTCCCCCATGAGTCAGTTGGATACTATCCTATAAGTATGACAACTTTGTAGGTGTTTAGGTGGGTAAGTGTGCTTGTGTGAGAGAGAGACTGGTCAGGGGTAGGGAAGAAAAGCATGAATAATGGATGGATGAAGGGAAGGAAAGAGGGAAAGGTGATGAGTGTGTTTGTGTGTGTGGGGGGGAGGGGGAGCACGGAATGGGGAAGGGAAAAACAAATGACCGTCTCAAGCCTCTTTGCTACATCCCCTACCTTCCTGAAACGACGGAGGCTTTGATCGCTGGCGGTGTGTGATGGAGGGGGGGTGAGGGGNNGGGGGGGGGGGAGAAAGGGGCATCAAATCGACCCATTTTCGCTACAAACGGAAAGGTTCATTTATAGGAAACCTTTCTTTTTTTTTTTTCCAATTTTCTCGATGTTGAAAGAAGGCTTGAAACTCAATAAACAGTGAATCCAAGTCAAGTGGCTCTAGAAATGGCATCATTACGTCGATACCAAAAGTAAACTTGAAACAGTGTGACTATAAATAGAGAGTAGAAGTAAACTTGATGAATCTGCCAAAGAGTGGTCAAGGTTTTTTTCTCCAGTTAAATTCTTTGTGGTACAACAAAATGATAATAACTCTTTATTGCCATTACAAACAAAAAACAACAACAAACAATCTATATTTTTATCAATTCCTTATGACGTTGGTTCGTAAAATTCTGCCACATAAAACGTTGAACAGCTTCAGCAGTATTCTCTGTAGTTTTAGTTTTAGGTGGGAAAAAAATATCTTAAAGTGTTTTGTTCTCACTGACCTTTGTAACTTTAACAATTTCGGTAAACGATTTACTATATCACCCTTCAGCCCATTAACCAGATCATGCAATAAAGCATTAGAAAAGCAAAACTTTATTTTCTATTTTTGTGTTTTAAAGGGCGCCTTCGCTACTTTCAAATATTTCGAAATTTTGAAAACAAAACAAAACAACAAAGGAGAGTGCGTTTCTGTGAGAGTGCGCCCTAACATTAAAGAGAGTGAAAACATCGCTGTTTAAAAACACTGTTACTTACTAGGGTAGACGTTTAGTCTAGCTTTGTCTTTATACTACGTTTATACTTGGGTGGTGACATTATTCTCTACTGGATGGATCGAATGTGTGTGTGTGTGTGTGTGTGTGTGTGTGTGTGTGTGTGTGTGTGTGTGTGTGTTTATACTTTTTGCATTCATCCATTCACCATCGTAATCATCAACAATGACACCACCACCACCACCACCACAACGATAACAACGAACAAGAACAACCAAGAACAGGAACAACAACAACAACAACAACAACAACAACAACAACAACAACAACAACAACACAAACTACAAAAACTACAAGAAGAAGAACAACAACATGAGCAACAACAACGAACACAACAACAAAAAATAACAATTTGTAATGCTATATTATAATAATAATTATGATGTGCACTGTTTCAAGTCTTTGTATTATGAATGAGGTAAACCAACTGTAACCTCCCATAGAAGGTTACAGATTTTCATTTTGATGACAATAGAATTATTGATCATATGCTTTTGGAAGGCAGTAAGAAATGTGTCCTTTGAATAGATTATGGAGAATGCGTCCTAAATTTGTGAACCCACCTGCAAATTCGTTTGCATTCTCTCCTGATCATGTAAACTAAACCTGAAGTTTGTGATATTCACTTCGGTTTTGATGTGGTATTCTGTGCGGAGCACTTGTTGTTATGGAAACTAGTTAGCTCTTTCGATGTATCGGTTCGTAGCTCGAAAACGAAATGAAAGACATTTTAATAATTTTAAACACCATTTTTAATAAGATCACTAAATTCTACAAACTATTAAAGAGCACTTAGAGATGGTGGAATTTCTTGTAAGTGACAGTAGAGAAAACAGATTATAGCCTCAAAGAGGGAAGTCGAATTAGGCTTTTGTAACCTGAAACAGTCCTCAGCTCTGTTCGTGTTAAAAAAAAAAGAACAAACTGACACTTTGGAATGGCATCTCTTGTTAAAATTTCTATTTATGTCCAAACACCAATCACAGCATTTCTGTCACATTACACAGATTCAGGTTTGGGACAGACGTTGTGTACTTTACTGCTGAGAGAACTGTGTGACGGTTTAATGGGCTCCCGCAATGCATAAACGTCCATTTCTGAATCCCGGTAATGGCTGACGACTTGTAAGACCTGAGGCGTCAGATATTGAATAGTGTGACATTTGTTCAAATTAAGCTCGCTGGATTGTCGATCTGCTGGCCGAAGGGGACGTTTTCCACGCCTGCCATTTACAGTAATTAATCAGATTTTGTATTTTTCTTGCATTCAAATTTCACTTGAACTATCAGAAACATGAAGATGTTTTATCTGCAGTAATAGGAAAGTTTTTCCCTGTTTCAAATTTGATCTGAAGGTTCTGCTTATGAACAAGTGTGAAGAACTTATTCTTCTTCAGTATTCCCTGGTCATGCTAGCAGACCGCTATTGGCCATGAACTGGGTGGTCAGCTGCAGGTCTGTGTAGTTCCCCCATAGCTTTGTCTCAAAGTCAGCTGGCAATGGCCAAAACATTATTATTGTCTTAATTCTGCCAGGAGAGGGCAGCCTGGGGTAACTCCGCATTACCTGTTGGTGTTTTGTCTGCCTGCAGGCACTGGAGTTGAGCTGCTTATGTCTGTTGTATGCAGGTGTTTGTTAAACCTGTAGTGTCCAGTCCTTAATCGGAAGATGGTAACCTGATGTGATCTATTCATGTATCTGATGGAATCCATTGCATAATTAGTTCCTACAGCAAAAGCGATCGGGGGGGCCATGTTTCAGAGAAAGTAAAACTAAGGATTTCGTTAATTTTTTCAGACAACTTAATAAGGATGACACTGAACAGTCAGATATTGATTTACACACAAATTTAAATGAAACGATGATATGGATAGACCATTTACAGAAAAGGAGATCAGAGATTGCATTAAGACGTTAAAATGCAACAAAGTTCCAGGTATTGATAATATCCTAAACGAATATACAAAAAGCACAGAAGACCTAATGATCAATATCTATGTTAAATTATTCAGTGCAGCTTATACATGTGGTGTCATACCAGAATCATGGACAGTGGGTACCATTAAACCAATATATAAGAATAAAGGAGATCGTGCTGATCCTGACAATTTTAGGCCAATCACCATTCTCAGTTGTCTGGGTAAATAATTATTTACATCTGTTTCAAACACTCGTTCAGGAACTTATCTAAGTGGCAACAATTATACTGGGGAGGAACAGATGGGTTTCAGAGAGGGGTATTCTACCATCGATTGCATCTTTGTTTTACATGGTCTACAGAATCTGGTGAAAACTAGGAAGAAAACATTATTTGCTGCATTCATAGACCTCCGAAAAGCTTTCCCGTGTGTAAATAGACCGCTATTGTTCCAGAAATTGTCAGCATCAGGTATTGGTAGAATTTTTTATCGAATAATCCACTCAATGTATGATAATATCAAGTCACGTGTCTCAATAAATGGAGAAGTGTCAGAGCTGTTCAACTGCCAGGTTGGCCTAAGAGAAGGCGAAAATCTCAGCCCGATTCTCTTTTTCATATATGTGAATGATCTATAGAGCTTTCTATGTGAGGCTGGTAACCAAGGACTACAGATGCATTTTGATATAGATGGTATTGAGTTTTATTTCTCCTTGTTATTGATGATGTATGCGGATGATACTGTTCTTCTAGCGGACAGTAAGGTTAAACTACAGAAGCTCTTATCAGACTATGAAAACTATTGCCGGAAATGGAAACTTAATATTAATGTGCCTAAAACAAAAATAATGCTGTTTGGAAAATCTTACAGACAGCCAAAAAATTCGGTTAATAAGGTCGATCTGGAAGAGGTAAATACATTCAAGTATTTGGGAGTTACATTCACCATGAATGGTAGATTTTTAACTACTGTGAAAGAAAATGTTAACAATGCAAGAAGAGCAGCCTACGCACTACACTGTCGATGCAGTTTAGGATTAATTCCCTTGGACTGTCACTTTGATTTGTTTGTGAAATGTATTGAACCTATCTTATTGTATGTTATGAAGTTTGGTGCTTCGAACGTCCAGATATATTAGAATCATTTCGGTTGAAGCACTATAAAATGTTACTAAAACTAAGGCAAAGCACGCCAAAGTATATGATTTATGAAGAATTATGCAAACTACCACTGTCCTGTGATATTCAAAAGAGAATGATAAATTACTGGTCAAGGCTGAGAAGTGGTAAGCAAGAAAAATTATCCACAATAATGTATTATTATGTTAATGCGTAATGATTTGATCCTGGGCAGGGGGGATTATCCATGGTTAAATTATATCAAAAGTTTGTTACAAAATTCGGGTTTTAACAATGTATGGCATCATCAAGGCAATTTGGAAATAAACAATATTACTCAAATTAAAAGACGAATAGAGGATATGTTCATTCAGTCCTCTCGCGCAGACTGTGGGGTAAGTAATAAGGGGAAAAAAACTACTTAATGCTGATGGATGAAAGGAAAATGGAAGAATATCTTAAAATCTTGGGATAATTCAACATTCACATCTTCATTAAATTTAGGACCTCCAATCATAAATAACCAGTTAAGACAGGATGATATCATAACATTGATTACCAGAGCAGAACCTGCTACTTTTGTAATAGAGATTATGGGGATGAATTCCATTATTTATGGTGCTGTCGAACATTCTCTAATGAAAGAAATAAATTGTTGCCAGTAAAATACCATAAATCTCCAAACATGCCCAAATTTCTACAGCTTATGAAAACAACAGATGAAGAATTGTTAGAAGCAGTCAGTAAGTTAACATTTATTATGATGAAAAAATGTAAATTAACTGTCAGATATATCCACTAGTACTGTAGTGCCCTCTGTATTATTTTGTGTGTTATTTTCACATCCGCCAGAGTCGGAAATGATAGTATTATGTTGACTGTAAATTGTATTTTCTAAATATCATGGATGCTCATATGTTTTATAACTTGAGCAATAAAGATTCTTGTATTCTTGTACTTGAATAGAGCACAAAATATCGCAACGATTACGAGTACTCCCACAGACTAGTACCGTATTCCCATAGACTAGTACCATACTTCCATAGACTAGTACTATACTTCCATAGACTAGTACCATACTTCCATAGACTAGTACCATACTTCCATAGACTAGTACCATACTTTCATAGACTAGGTCCATAATTCCATAGACTAGTACCATACTTCCATAGACTACTACTATACTTCCAAAGACTAGTACCATACTTCCATAGACTAGTACCATACTTCCATAGACTAGTACCATACTTCCATAGCCATAGACTAGTATCATATTACTTCCATAGATTAGTTCCATACTTCCATAGACTAGTACCATGCTTCCATAGACTGATACCATACTTCCGTGGACTAGTTCCATACTTCCATAGACTAGTACCATATTACTTCCATAGATTAGTTCCATACTTCCATAGACTAGTACCATACTTCCATAGACTAGTACCATATTACTTCCATAGATTAGTTCCATACTTCCATAGACTAGTACCATACTTCCATAGACTAGTACCATACTTTCATAGACTAGTTCCATACTTCCATAGACTAGTACCATACTTCCATAGACTAGTACCATACCTCCATAGACTAGTGCCATACTTCCATAGACTAGTACTATACTTCCATAGACTAGTGCCATACTTCCATAGACTAATACCATACGCCCATAGACTAGTGCCATACTTCCATAGACTAGTACCATACTTCTATAGATTAGTTCCGTAATTCCATAGACTAGTTCCGTACTTCAATAGACCAGTGCCGGAGAATAAGACTTGAATCCTTGTAAGTAGGCTGTTTCAGTATCCATAATATTTACGTAGACGTTGTCAGCGCGGTAACCACGGGAAACCCTCAAAACAGTTGCTGCGTTTCCCTTAGTTAACGGAGTGCGCATATTAAAGCAAGGACTATGTGTACTACCAAGACACCTGCATGGGGAAGAGGGTTNGTGTGGGGGTGGAGTGGGACTCTAGATGACATTACACATGGTTAACCTTAGCACAAGAGCAGAGGAAACTGAATGTTGACTCGCTAAACATTCTCGAGGCTATTGACTTCTTTTCCAGTTAACTTTTTTTTTAAGCAGTCTACATTTTCCACTGTCCATTCAGGAGCTTGCAACAGTCCAACTGGTAATTATGTGCAGCCCACATCATTAGTATGCGCAGCCCATATCACCAGTATGCGCAGCCCACATCACCAGTATGCGCAGCCCACATCACCATTATGCGCAGCCCACATCACCAGTATGCGCAGCCCACATCACCATTATGTGCAGCCCGCATCACCATTATGTGCAGCCCACATCACCAGCCTGTAATTGCTAAACTACAATTAAAATGACACAGGAGTGCCAGCTCCAAACCTCATGTAGAAACCAGCCAAGGTCTTTAATGCAGAATCGATATCAGTTACCGAGCTCATCTCACTATGTTAATCTAAGATTTTGTTGTCATCGTTTGGGCACGATTCTGATCTGACAGCTTCAACAGCCAATCGATACCGAGATAACAATGATTTAACTGGATAAATTAGTTCTACATGTCTCGACGCCTAATGAGGCGGACATGTATTATGTCACGCTCCTTCCGAAAATATTTCCGAAACATTGACAGTAGTTTCAGTATGATTCACAATTACTGTTTTTATTGTTTTTCTGTGTGGTGGGTTCGTACTTAATATACAGTTTAGTACATGTCTTGCAGTCAATGAAAACTAGACTAAAGACACTGTCAAGCTTAAAGACAGTATTTACACGATCTAAACACATAATGAGTGAATTTTCGATAGGTTTAAAAAAAGAAAAATCAAGCCTTATCTTGGCCTGAGATATTTGTTTCAAGTGGGAGTGGGTGACATTTGCAGTGAGAAAAAATATAGGGAAATCGGGATCAATTATATAATATATATATAATTATATAATATATATATAATCACGTCTTCACACACACACACACACACACACACACACACACACACACACACACACACACACACACACACACAAAAGTTGAAACGTTCAGCATAAGGATTAAGGTAATCTGGACAATATCATGACTGATGATGATGATGATGGTTGAAGTCTGATGGAAAATGGCATAACTGATCTTCTGTATCTCTCTCTGTTACATTTCAAAGGAATAATTATATCGTCTACTGCGTGCTGATGATGTAGTTTGCACTACAAGTGGTTGTTGGTATCGATGATGATCTTCTTCTTGCATGCATTATAGAGTATTAAAAATAATGGTTAAATTCTGTAGTTGAGATTGTCCGTATGATCCTCTCAAGTACGACGTGACGACTCAGTGTCCACCCCGCGTTTATGTAGGGTTTTATTAGAATGCGTTTTATATAACAGTATCGATGCCTATTTAGCTAACATTTATCATTACGAAACTGTTTCATCGAATCCTGTATGATATTTTCATGTTTTCAGTACGATTCAGAGACAATTTTTCGTTTATTTTCTGGTTTAATATAGGACCTACTTACTTCCCAGTATAGGATGCAGACCTGCTTATAATATAAACTTACCTTTACGTGTTTCGCTCCCATTTTACATAATCATTTTCATTGCATATCCATCATGAGATTTCCGGGACACGAGGACAATATTTTCAGAAATTAGACAATCTAATTTATAACGTTTTGACTTCATTTTCACCTTTAGCTGTGACAACACATGGTATGTTTTTATGACCTGTGTAAACATTGCCACGTGGCTTTGTTTGACCATCTCTGTTTGATTTTGTAGGTCGAGAAATCAAACACTTTCCGGTCCAGTAAAATACACTCCCACCTACACTTGGATGAGATAAAACTGGCAAAGTACAATGGAGGTTAATTAAACCGAAGTAAGTTAATTAAAAAAACCACACACACACACACTCTAACAAAGTTACGCTGAGTATTTAATACTTCAGTCTTTGTAAGCTCACTCCACTTTATCCGAAAATTAAAAAAAAAACAACCAAAACGGTTCGAATACATTTTAACCAAACTTTTTCTCCATTCAGCCATCCGATATCAATGGGATAACCTGTATCTTCTCGGTTTAAAGTGATCACTTGAGATAAATCAGCGACTCTGTGAGTACCGTGTTAGAGCCATTTCCGGCATAAAATGATAGGCAGTAGTATACATAAAATGTATATATTTATATATCTCATCGCAGATAACAGCTTTAATAGCGAGAAACGAGTAATTCTGTTCTTTGACCAGGGGATTTCCCGTCAGTAGGCGTGCAGAAGAGGCATATCTGCTCCCAGTGCCAACGTCTGTTATGTTGTTTTAATGAATGTGCACTTTTTCTCTCGCCGACTGGTGCGAGGTGTTGATACAGCGTAACTCTGCTTCAACAAATGACGTTAAAAAGCGACCAAACTCCACCCACCCCTTTTTCCTTTCCTCCCCTTTTTCCTTTATCCAGCAGCATTATTACTGTTTAATGATGTTATACTTTACAAGGTGTACATTTGTTGTTTTTTTTACCCTCAACACCAGTAAACGTAAGATGCGAGCATAATAACTCTGTCCCCTATATCAAAACACTGCATTTAGGCCATATGATAAAAGACACTAT
The DNA here is from genome assembly GCA_033807755.1 of Ellobium chinense. NCBI lineage: Eukaryota > Metazoa > Mollusca > Gastropoda > Ellobiida > Ellobiidae > Ellobium > Ellobium chinense. The sequence goes on along the minus strand of JAWQUT010000439.1, from coordinate 611,483 downwards.
ATATCCATCGTTTCTTTCGTATTTCGTTGGGCTGCTATTGTTGAAACAAGCACTTATTTAAATTCCCAACACCGTTAATCCGAAATGAGTTGTCCGGATCATTTGATTACAGATTAACCCATTTCCACTGTAGTTGGTGTGACTATGTGACGTTCAAATATTATGTTAGGCAGTTCTTGATACCGGCGGTTCTAAAACTAACATAGTCTATCGCTCATGAGTGCAATACCCCGATAAACGTTGAAATACAGATTTTAAGGACAGGCAGAACTTGTCTCATTTTCATGAAACTGCATTTAGCAGTGTAGTGTTTAATGGTATTCAATATACGGAGTTAAAACTTATTGAGTTGCAGTTAACACACACACACACACACACACACACACACACACACACACACACACACACACACACACACACACACACCAGCACACAAACGAGGTTCAGGAATGGAGGTAGGTGGTAGCAGTGGAAAGGTGATGAGCGTGGGTTTAAGTCGTATTAAAGAAAAACGATTGTCGCCAGACACAGTGTGAATATACAACTTGTTGAAAAACCTGACTGAATACTGCTCCCCCCCCCCNCCCAGCCCCTTTCTCCCTTCCTCATCCCCTCTCCTCCCCTCGAATACTAGAGAAAGTGTGAAGGAGTGAGGCCCTGGAATCAAATGACACAATACAAACATTGCTCAATCACGGGGGACAACTGCGCTCATAGAATTACGGAATAACCTCGTGGCATGATAAATGATTGAGTGTGTATGTGTATGTGTGTGTGTGTGTTTGTCTGTGTGTGCGTGTGTGTGTGTGTGTGTGTGTATGTGTTACCGTGCGTGTGTGTGTGTGTGTGTGTGTGTGTGTGTGTGTGTGTGTG
>JAWQUT010000439.1:575698-610524 GCA_033807755.1 Ellobium chinense | reverse complement strand
GTGTGTGTGTGTGTGTGTGTGTGTGTGTGTGTGTGTGTGTGTGTGTGTGTGAGAGAGAGAGCGAGAAACAGAGAGAGAGAGAGAGAGAGAGAGAGAGAGGGACAGAGACAGACAGACAGACAGACAGACAGACAGACAGACAGACAGACAGACAGACATACAGACAGACAGACAGAGATCTGATATCCCCTACAGAGCAATTGTTCTATATATTGAAAGAACCCTACGGCCGTCACAGATCCTCGTGACAACGGAAGATATGCATATCAATAAATTAGTGTCAGCAAAACACAGACGGTGTGTTTCTCTAGACTGACATTTGCAATAGGTTATTAAAACAAAAGCAGGTGAAAAAAAAATAATGGGAATAACATGTGAAATAAAGATGAGGGAAAGCAAAATAAGAGACAGTTAGCAATCACTGTGACCTATGCATTTTTCATCAAAGGGCATTTGTGCCATGAGCCCAGATTATCTCCCCTGATAAGGACCTGATATGAGTTACCTCGCATTGACTAGCCAACTGGGTTTATCAGATCGGCCATGACAGACAGACGTAATGATGTACTCTGGAAATAACAGTGTTTACCTGATCATTTTTACCTCGGCTATCAAATAATAAAAACAACAATAAATGTATTTATTCTGTTTATATATAATATATTATATACATATTATTTATTTCTTTCGCTTCCACATCGTCTGGGCAAAAAAACTTGCGGCTATTTTTTGAGATATCCAATCTATGAAAAACCACGCAACATCCATCAAGATAATATAAGCTTTTACCCAAGGCTGATGTTTTTCAATTTTGTTGCTGTTGTTGTTGTTGTTGTTGTTGTTGTTGTTGTTGTTGTTGCTGTTGTTGTTGTTGTTGTTGTTTTCGGAAAAGGTAAACTTTGGAATACCTTCCAATGACATGACCGTTATCTGGAAGTAAGGAACAAATGTGATCCATAGACTTTAACTGTGCCGCCCATCAGCAAGGAACGCAACGGAAGGTCACATTTTGAAATCATCATTTTTTTTTATTTTACCGATTATGAAAGCTGAATTCGATGTGCCTCTTTGAGTAGCCAATGAAATGTTTTCTCTACCGTCACTTACAAGTTGTCTATAATCTCCAAGTCTTCTTGGATGACTGGCATGTAAGTTTTTGATAAATAACTATATTTACAGTACTGTGATTTTATGTCATTTTCGAGCTACGAACCAGTACATCAATAGGAGAAAACAAGCAAGAGAAGAAAGAGGAGACATGTTCCGCACATAAGGTCACACCGAAATCAAAGTAAATTACCCATATATCAGGTGTCATTTACAAAATCAAGACAAAATTCAAAGTAATCTCAAGTCTGGTTCACACATCCAGGGCCCATTCGGCATAATCTGTTCAACAGACATTTTTTTTCCTAACTGTTTTCTTTAAGCATAGATTCACACCATAATTTTCATCCAAATAGGTGTATATGGGTGTGTTAATGCGTATGTGCGTGCGTACGTGCGTGTGTGTGCTTGTGCGTGTGTGCGTGTGTATTTGTATGCGTGCGTGTGTGTGTTTATCTATCGCGGTCTCGCACGGAGGAAGCGGGCGGGACAGTAAAGGTATTTCTGCTCCAGTAAGATCAAGAGTGGCTCCGATAAACATCACCGGGTCATGAAAGATTAACATTGTATGTAGTTCTACATCGGTTATACCAACAAATACACACCATGACATGCTTGCACAAGTGGTGTAACCATTGGCTGGCAGAATCGCACTGAGTGTCGATACTTCCGATACTCGGCAATTTTGATTTCGATATCAATACTCCAGCTCTGCATTTCCCATTTCATTTTGATAGTTGCTATACAAACAATGATACTGTATCTGACCTATATAACCAGGAACAGTATCTTAATCACCGAAAGGTATCAACAGGGATCGAAAGGACTTTATCTACTGAATATCACTGTTACTTTCTATATCAAAGTTTGAAGAACGAGTATCACAATACCTTAAAATTCATATATTTGCCCACCATTACATTCTACCGTTTGAACTGAGTCACATTCCGTCAACATCTTTTGCACCCAAGAGTTTACGGACGCATGTTGTTGGAGACACGTTGGAACACACATTGGCTAGAGTGACATGAGTCATGCAAGTGTTCCTCAGCTGTCAAGGCAGAGTTACTTTTTCTTGGTCTAGAATGTACCTGGGACTCTACACAAATACTACAAGAGATGTGTACATAACGTGTCAAGCACGTGAGGGCATACTATTTTCTGAGAGCACCCATTCCATTCCTGTGCATATTTATTTTTTTTTGTCAGAAAATGTTCGCATGCGGGGAACAAGTTCTAGTTAAGCGGACTGAGGAAATGTTTGTGGTCTTACTGTAAAGAAGCGAGGATCTGTCTACTGCACAGGAAATGGTGCTTCAAGTTAAACATGAATTGTTCTCAAATTCAAATGAGGATATAGGTAATATGGGAACACGCGATATACATTTTTAAATAAATGAACTCCAGCAAAACTTACTTCCAGTTTAATGTACATATTTGTGTAACTACATCATCAAATCTCGTTTTTACAAGTAAACGAAGCATCGGCCAATAGAAGCCAATGTATCAGCCAGTCATATTCATTAGCAATGGGGAGATAGAAAGCGGAAGTAATTGTTGCTGGAGTCGTGGCTAGCGGTGCCCGGATGACGGTACAAGCATACTGATTGAAAATGATTATAATTATAGACTCCATATTAGAAAAAGGCGACGGATGATCTTAGCCATAAAGTCACACGGTAAAACAGCGAAATTCAGAGCAATTCTCCCCTCCCTCCCCCACCTCAACGAGTTTATCAACAAACTGAATAGCCCACCCATGACGCTATCAGTAGGATGATCCCCCTCCTCCCCCCCTTTTGTTTTCTTTATGCTGCTGCCACTGAGTGGCGCAGGGAAATGTACGCAGTTTCTAAATATTGTTTAGAAAATGTAGAATCTTTCTCCGTATACGGAAGAGAGAGGTCTGAAAAGTGGTGGCTATCATCTATGGTTTCAAAGTTTGTTAGTAGAACTTTATATCAACGACCTTGTGTAGAAGGATGTGGCAAATATCTGCAGTAATATGTATGCTAATAAGTGGAGCAAAGGTTAAAGTACAGCAAAACTACTCTAAAGTCAACACACTCTTTTCTAGCTTGTCCGCATCAGTCGCAGCCATCTTGGATTGCTTAGAGACTGATACTTCCGTTGCTTAGAATCTCCGGGGGACCGCCCTCAGAATGAAAGGAACTTCCCTTTAGCGTACCCTCGGAGAATAAAGTAACCTTTCCCAATCGCTGTGTATCTGCATGCATTGACGTCATACCGATGATGCCAAGTATCTCCGGAAATTACTCATACTATGACTTAAGATTTGGTTTTGTTTTTTTTCACTAGCACTGCCTGTAGCTATTGTGTTCTTGAAATTGACTTCCGAATTGTATTCCCAGATATTTATTTCGTTTGTCTTGTTTTTATTTCTTGTTTTCTTCCCTTTACACGTGACGCCATTTGCAAGTCTTCCGTTGTCAACTTTTTAGATGACTTCTTTGTTGTTCACATCCGGTGCATTCCCATGTCGTTGTGGGTCATGCTGACCCATTCTGTAATGTCCAAGTGGGATGGGAAAGAAACTGTAAGTTCAATACAAGAGCGTTCTTGTGTACCAAATCAAGATGTAAGAGTGTAGCACTGTTTATATAATACGATAATCACATCGGGTTGGAAATAACTTTTAGCACAAGTAACCTCATTATGCACATCCTCTTGTCTTATGAACACCTCACTAGTTTGTAATGGTGTATCATAATAATTATATGAAAGGCAAATATCTTTAACTGTGCTTAGGTATGGGTAGCGATAGTGTAAGCTCTAGCGAAGAAAAAAGATATTTTGGCACCCGCTGTCTGTGTTAATTAGGTGGGTTGAATGTTGCTTTCACAGTAGATTTCCTTATCATGGTCGAGAGTTTGAAGATGTGAACACACAGGTCTGGGTTTACAAAATCATAAGGTCTTTAAGAGCCTGTTTCGATGTTCCAATGTTGTATGTTTTTATCTGGTACTGTGGTAAAATTAATATCACTATCACCACCTCCACCACCACCATCATCCCTACTTCAATACCACTACTTGCATGACTACTGTTATTACTACTACTGTCTCTACTACCACTATTATTGTACAGCTACTACTACTACTACTACTATTACTACTATTACTATTACTACTACTACTACTACTATTAATAATAATAATAATAATTATAGACCAATACTATTACTACTACAACAACAACTGTTACTACTACTACTACTATAACTAATAATAATAATAATAAACCAATACTATTACTACAACTACCATTACTACTACTACTACTACTACTACTACTAGTAATACTACCACCACCACTACTACTACTACTATACTATTACTATTACTACAACTAATAATAGTAATAATGATGACAATGATAGTGTTTCGGAAGATTTACATTCAAACCAATAACCATTTAGTTTCCACACATGACATAAATCAGCAATAAAACGGTCAAAGTGACACGGAAATACAGCATTTCCTATAGCCATTATCTACTTGATTAGCATCACAATACTATAGATGTGAATTATTAATCAAGAAAAGTGCATGCTCTTGCAGATTTTGACACACGTCATGACACACGAGATGAGAGATGAGATAAAAGAGGAAATTAACACATGCCAGAGATGCAGGCAATAGCCAGACTAAAAAAACCCAAATGTCGGTGCGGCAGGGGCGTTGGAACTGAGGTGGCCGAAGAGGTTCGGCTGAGTGNGGGGGGGGGGGGGGGGGGAGGAGAGGGGATTGTGGTAGTAGTGTTAGTAGTTTAGTTGGGGGTTACAGCCAGCAATATGAAGAAAGAGGAGCATTGGATCTCATTCCACCTGACCTCACATATTCGAGCACACATTGGTTTAGTTTTAGTTGCTGTGATGATCATTGTTATTTGTCACAGGCCCTCTTAACCACCGTGCTATTTCGTGTTAGTTTAATAAATTACTGTTTCATTTCAACACAGCATATGTTGTGTAAGAACAATATGGAAATAAAAATATTGCATTGTATTGTATTGTATTGTATTGTATTGTATTGTATTGTATTGTATTGTAGTATAGTGTGGTGTGGGGGGTGTTATGCGGTGCGGTGTGGTGCGGTGTGGTGCGGTGCGGTACGGTGCGGAACGGTGCGATATGGTGATGTGCGGTGTCGTGTCGTGTGGTGTGGTGTGGTGCGGTTCGGTGTGGTGTGGTGTGGTGTGATGCGGTGCGGTGCGGTGCGGTGTGGTGTGGTGTGATGCGAGCGGTGCGGTATGGTGTGGTGTAGTGTAATGTAATGAGACACCAGTGGTCTCGGGCTAAGATATGGGCTAGAGTAGTTTATTTCCTGGATCATATTTTTTGCTAACCTACTAAAACCACCTATAAACGCTGCACTATTGACTAATCTCTTGATATTCAAAACCCCGATGATCTGGAGCGAATAGACTGAATCTCTAGCTGCCACGATGTTGTTAAAAATCGACTTTAATTTTAATTTCTCGGCTTAAACTGGTAACCGAAGGCTGTTTCTATCAGCTTTCCCCTCCCGGCCATCCTTCTACGCCCCTGTCCTGAGAGGTAGGAATATCTGAAAAGCTCTTCAATAACCCAGAAAGAAGCACTGCCAAAAAAACAAAAGAAAGAGGAAAGAAGGATGAGAAAGAGGAAAGAAGGATGAGAAAGAGGAAAGAAGGATGAGAATGAGGAAAGAAGTCTGAGACAGCTCTTGGGCCAAGCTCTCCGCTACAGCCACCCGTTCTCTCCAGTTGTCTGATTTGGATCTTGAGAAAAGATTTGCAGTCGCGGCATCGCAGTCATAAAAGTCGCGCGTTCAAGTCGTTCCGCATTTCTCACCAATATCTATTCCCAGCCTTCAAAAAAAAATATCCTTCTTGCATTCCTTTTATCTTAAGAAAACTAACAGATACTGCGCCGCTGGGTAATCTTCTAAAAAGGGATGAACAAAACATAAAACAACAACAACAAAAAATCGCGTTAAAGCGCTCTATAATCTCATTTCACAATAGACTGGGACTCCACAAACTCGTTTTTGGGCAAGTTCAGTTTCGAGTTTTTCAGATATTTGAAGACCGTAGTAAACTTTGATGTAGAAGAAAAGAGTTTTATCATAACACAGACTGAATCTACCGGCGTTTTCTGAGTACTGGGGAGTCAGTTCTGGAGATTCAGCAAATTTCTTACCGCGGATTCCTTATCGGTTACTTGTGTAAGATATATTGGGGAAGTATTTGTTATTATGTGAAAGTGTAGTGCATAGGTGTGCGTATGAATGTCTTGGTGGAAGCGTGGAAAAATCCCAAGTTTAAAAGTATATTGTGTTCCTTTTTTACCCTGGACTTCTTCCCGGAGAAAGTTTTTGTATGGAGAATAACAATGTTTACATAGATTCCAACGAAAGCCTTGGAAGGTAACTGATTTCTGTGTATGTTATCATGAAACAATTTCAGTGGCATCGATGAATAAACTTGAAAAATTAAAAAAAAATACAAAAACAACAACAAAAAAATACAATTACTGTTCTGTGGCATGTCTTTGAGACATTTGAAATGAAAACAAACAGGCATACAAGCACCAAGAAGAAAAAAAGACAGAAACAGGTAATAAAAGAGTGTCTGGAAGGGTTAATAATATCACATAAAATTGGCTGAACTAATGTGACATCATCTTGTGTCTTTTCACCGTGTCTGACTACAGTACTTAGGGAGTTCGCTGACAACATGATGTGTAAATTGACGATATCATTATGTGTTACTCCGACTAATTCTCTCACCAAAAAAAACCACCCTGACCCTACCGGTTCAAGTCACTTTCTCAGATAATCTGTATTGATTGTCTCTCTGCTACATCCAATTCTTTCCATCTTTTCCCCTGAGACAAAAGTTTTATTCCTTGGTTTAATGCGTCTCCTGGCACAAAACAAACATACTTACCTAGATAATTACGTGTCTATGTACATCATCAGTAGATTCACGACTCTCTCTCTGGAGACAGGAAATCCCGGGACATCGATGATACATAGCCTGAACAACAATATAAATGGAAGGGGGCCATTTTTACATCCGCTTCAAACTAGTGATATTCTGAAACATTTATTGTGAGCAGTACATCTTTTGTTGTTTTCATCAGCCGTTATTTGTCTACCCAAAACAGCAAACATATTCAAAGCGATACGTGTAGATAGATGACATCAAGAGATGATGGATTATTTATCTAGGAAATATTCACAATAAACACAGACAATTTTGACGTCATCTCACAAAACAGTGTATCTTTACCTAAACTGTTTTTGAGAAAACTGAGTGGTTCTGTCTGAATACAAGTCTTGGCTTCGAAATCTATTTCTAATGGCTATTACCTCATCAAGGACACTTTGCTTTTTCCGTGAAATATTTTACTTGAAGATGAGCATTGATATGAAGATTGTGAATGTGCAACAAAAAAAAATGTTATTGTGGGAAAATCAAAACAAACCTTGCTATCAGAAGATGTCTGAACAATTTTACTTTTGACTCGTTTCATGTCGCTCTATGGAAGGAAGATGACAGCCTGCAGATAAATATAATCTAATATGTCTACTCACATAGGCCAACATTTCTTTCAACGATAAGACCTGATGGATGACATAATGACAGGAAGCAGCTGAGTGATGGAAATTCATGTTAGAACAGGAAACTACAGAAACGAAGGGGGAAAAATAGGTCACAATGACCATTATAAGAGAAAAATTATCTCACTGTACAACATAATGCACCTGTGTGTAAAATCACAAAAGTCAAAGGCACTTAGTTTGTAGTGATATAAATGGATAATGAAAGGTACAAAACTCTATCGTTGGATGTACATGCATACAAGTCATGTGGTAAGACCATCTTTTTATTATGGTGGCTTTAGCCCTTCATCGTGACCTATGTCGCCGGGATGGAAACTTCAGGAAAAAATGAGAAAAGTACCGGATGTCTGCTCATCGTGTAAATACCTCAAAATGAAAAACCCAAAAGAATGAAAAAAACAAAAACCAGACAATAGCCTTCTGCAAATAAAAGTTTACGTTGAAAAACAAATAACAGAGTAGGCAAATAAAGCCGGTGTGAAGGGTCATTTCAAGTCGTTATCTGCGGCGAAGATCATACCTTAAAAACGCACAAAATAACAAACAGTGTGGTCATCATCACAGACTTGGAGGAAAACAGAAGACTGCAATTCCATATCAACCCCAACAACACCGATTACAATCTACTGATAAACAGTTTTGAGAAGTCGAGAGTCATGTATATGTCGCAGTCTGCAAGGAAGATGATGTTCTTGAGACCACGTAATAACAAACAGCGTGCTGCTCCTCACCGCAAACCTTGTACCCCGAAAATAAGCCATACTTTAGAAAGGAATGCCATTTCACATCAAGCCGTCCGGCAGCAGAGATTACATTCTGTTGATAAACAGACCTTACAAGGAGTGAAGGGCCATTTCATGCCGCTCTGTACAGCTGTGAGGACAATCAAACACGTTCAACTGTGTCCGTTTATTGCCCGCATACTTTCTCAAAGAAAGTGCAAGGAGAGTGTTTAGAGCGATTTCATGTCGAGCTCTTGGGGAAAATTATAGCATACAGACGCACAGACGGCCATGTCCACGTAAAATGTCGTAAAATGTCATAGATTAGGTCAAATCGAACTCAGATAGAATAATTATTTGAAATTTTACAGTTGAGTCGGTCGTGATGAGGGTATTCTAGCTCGTGTATGAGCTCAAAGATTTAGGGAAGACGCAGTTTTATTAGGAAAATATACCTCTACAAGCTCATGAAAAAGTATACTAATTATTGCACTCTCTTCAAACTTCATTCATGTGAATTACGACATTATACGTTATGCGGATGATAAAATGTTTATGCCCAGTCTACAGACGCACACACAAAAGAAACGCTACAAAAAGAAGAATGGATAATTTTATTTATGACGGTAAACACAAGGGAGATAACGTGCTAGTGATGAATAGATAAGAGAACGGATAGCGGATCATCTCATTCCCCTGTTTACAATGAAATTGGCACCTAAAAGACGTAAGTAGATATGTTTACATCGCCTGCACACTTGCATAAGGGCAGTAAAAACAGAGGTAGAAAGACAGAGAGCCATTTCATGTCCATCGCTGCAACAGTGATGGCATCCAGCAGACGTACAAACTAGATGTCTGCTTTTTGCCCATTTCATACACGAGAAGCACATTACCGCCAGATCTTCCAATCTTGCGCGCCGCTTCTAACAAAACAGCCTTGCCTTTGACACACTCTCTCTCTCACTTTTCTCTCTCTCTCCTCCCCCTCCCCCTGTTTCTCTCCCTCTCTCTCTCTNAGAGAGACACACACACACACAGACAGACAGACACACACACACACACACACACACACACACACACACACACACACACAGAGAAAAGAAGAACCCGCCAGATGATCAACTACTTACTATTTCATAGCGTGCCCTTCTCCTCTCAGGCCATCTTCCCAATCGACCTCACCGTCTCTTCTGTCAATCCCAATAATCATCAACCTCTTGTACTGGCTTCATCGCTTAATGGCAAAACTCCATTATAGAATCAAATATTTAGATTAGGCGAAACAAGAAATAAAAAAGTGGTATGTGGTGTGAACGCTAATTGGTGAAGTATGTGGAGAAGCGTGACTCGCTTCTATTAAGCAGATATTGTCTTTTGTTCTAGCTCTATTAAGCAGATATTGCCTTTTGTTATAGCTCTATTAAGCAGATACTGCCTTTTGTTATAGCTGCATGCTTACAGCGTTGACAGAATAGAAACAATGAATAGATTCCAGGAAGTGAGTATACTGACTGCCAAGCCGCAATACACCTAAAGGATTATTTTGGCAGGATTGTACTTTTAACCAAGACATTTCTTTTTCGATTTATTTTCTCTATCCGCCTGTCAAAATTATTCATCTAAGTTTATTATAAGTTACTATTTATAACTCATACAGACAACCTGCTCTCTAGCTCTGTGGATTATCACGCTGACTAAAAATCTGAAGAGAGACTCCACCTTCACATGAATCAGTCTTGAAATATTTTTTTTCGTGGGTATGAAGCATATTGCTGGGCTTTATCACTTAAAAAAGTCTTAACATCTGGCTCTTTGGCCAAAATACCCTTGACCTAAATATCAAGAGTCCGAAGAACATGAGTATGAAAACGATATCATTGAATATCATGTACATTAAAAAAAGGTAAAAAACTGGACTGATAAAGTGAGATGGAAAATGCAAAATCCTTGTAGTAACAGACAGGTGTGTTTTTACACACAACACTGCATTGCACTCTTGTCGGCATTATATCAGGATACTTCTGCACAGAGCTTGGTTCAGAGTTAAGCCCAGGGTTAACTGTGAGTTAAGATTTAGGTTTATGTATGATGTACGGGCAGTATCGAGGAACCCTCCCCAGGGCTTTCTATCGATTTTGTATACGGAAACTGCTGATTTCCGGAGTTTGACCTTTGCCCCTAACTATCAACTTAAGTTTAAGATGACACATCAAATTTACGAACTGGAGGGTGGAAAAACGTGCTGAGAGCATAATATTACAATCACAGCTAGATAGCCTATCGGATCTAAATGATGTCTTTTATCCAGGGGAACGAAAAAAATGTACAATTTGTAATGCCAATCTCAAGATCTTGTATCCAATGAATTTGTGACTGACTTTGTCTGTGCTATTTGATAAACAGACTGGGTTGAAGCGAGCACAGAGAAAACTCACTTTGACAAGTCCTATATCTTTGAGATAAGACTATACATGTACCTATGATGGTGACGAGATGCAACCATCTGTCACCAGTTAGTGACAGGCACAATCTCTAGAGTCATTTCCAGACCGTTGCTGAATCCTTAGATCGAGCGACTTTAGGAATGCTCCTTTCCAAGAAAACTGGTTCCTCAATCAAAACCAAAATATATTCGAGCACAGAAACACAACTTCTTTCATAAAAGTTTGCTGTATACCAAAAATATGATTACTTCTAATTACATGTAATCGTATTCGGCGTTGTTTAGCCAGGATTCATCAATGCCCACTGCTGTAACACTATTACGGAGTTATAGGTCCAGACCTTAGCTCTTTTTTTTTTATTCCGAGATGTCTTAATATTCACAGACAGACTGTATGAATGGGAGATAGACAAGCGGAAATTTCCTGGATATTTTGGAGAGCTCCGAGGGATTATGCACATTATCTTGTAACCTTTTCAAACTGTCGGCATCGCTTAGCTGTCTTGGATTGTAGCAGCACCGGGAGCCAGGTATCAAAGAAGAACGAAGAGGAAGAAGAAGAAGAAGAAGAAGAAGGAGAACATAAAGAAGAAGAAGAAGGACAACAATCTCTACAAGAGAAGAAAAATCAAACGAGAGAGAGAGAGAGAGAGAGAGAAAGCGAAAGAGAAAGACAGTGAAAGAGAGATTAGAGAAGGAGACTAGAAAGGAGTAGACAGACAGACAGACAGACAGACAGACAGACAGACAGATACACACACACACACACACCATATACAATGAAAGCCTGAAACAGGACACTAGAAAAAATAATACATTATAATAAACAATCCACACAGGAGCTACAACGCAATACATGCAACTCCGCTTAATCGAAAGTCCCTGGGGTCATGTAAAAGACGTAATTAAAAGGAGTCGTGGTAAATCTGAAGACTTATATCAAAAGATAGCTCTTATTATGTAGAAAATGAGTATACGTACAGGAATAATCACACACGAAAAAACAAAACTACCTAAAAGGACAAAATAAACCACAAAATAAAAAAAAAAAAAGAAGACGCTTAGCGTAACTGCTACAGAACGGCCATTGAAAAAGTATCTTCTCAACGTTACTGGCAAGAATTTTTTTTTTCTTCGTTCGGCCCCTTTAACATTTTGTGCTATTCTACAAACACAGCTATGACTTCGAGTAAAAAGAGGGATCAACGCCCAACATTTTTCACAAACCGCTTTCAAAAATTGTCATCTTGGAATTTTATTTGGTCCCCAATTTTTCATTAGGCTAGTTTCACACCGTGCTAATACAAAAAGCCTACACACTTTTTTTTTTTAATCGAGAAAGCTCAAATTGTACCTGAAACTTCGAAACTGAATGCTTTATTTAGATCACAGGTCATTTTATATATCTCTATACCCTGACACTAGCTGGCAACCCCCNCCCCCCCCCCCCCCCCCTCAAAAAAAAGGGGGATTTTATATATAAATGGATTAATTGGGTTGTACACAATGAGTGATTTGCCCTTCTAATAGGTGCCTGAAACCTTAAAGGTTCCATCTCTGTACACAGAGTGGCCTGGCTTGTCACGCTCTACGAAATGGTCAAGTCAAACTGGCTAGGGATAACAAGAGTACATACAAACACTACTCTAGAGATGCTGAATTAACCAAAGCTGACATTTCAGCCCTTTCGCACAACCTCTAGAGTTTTCCCACCCAGGGAAAAAAAAAGCAACTCTAAGATGACTCCCATGCTATTTACGCCAGTCATGTTTGTTTCCAGTATGAAACCGGAAGTACAGTTTGTGAAAAAGACATACAGACATTTTCTCGACTTCACCCAAGCAGCATTAATGACAGATTATTCAATACGTCACACACACAAAAAAAATACTTCGGCACCCACCTCCCATATTCACCACCACCACCCTAAACAAAAATAAATAAATAAACAAACAAACAACCAAATAAACAAAACGTAGAATGCCAATCAAAGCACGGAAGTAATATGAATAGAATTAAACATCGTATGTACACTCACAAAAGGCAATAGGGTTACAAGCATTTACCTTTTCTATGTCACTAAAGTATATAATCTTCCCCTACGGAACATGATAGAAGTCTTGAAAGTTGCTTTGAACGTCCTGCAGTTTTATTAACTTAAGGCCAGAATACACACCAGTTTACAGATTCATAAAACACATGGGGCAAAAAACGAAAATACAGGACATTCCAATATCACCCAGAGGTACTTGAAACAGTCAACAGGACATTGAAACAGTCAACAGGACCTTGAAACAGTCAATAGGACCTTGAAACAGTCAACATGACCTTGAAACAGTCAAAAGGACTTTGAAACAGACAACGGGACCTTGAAACAGTCAATAGGACTTTGAAACAGTCAACGAGACCTTGAAACAGTCAATAGGATTTTGAAACAGTCAATATGACCTGAAACAGTCAATATGACCTTGAAACAGTCAATAGGAATTTGAAACAGTCAACAAGACCTTGAAAAAGTCAATAGGACTTTGAAACAGTCAATATAACTTTGAAACAGTCAATAGGACTTTGAAACAGTCAATATAACCTTGAAACAGTCAACAGGACTTTGAAACAGTCAATAGGACTTTGAAACACTCAATAGGACCTTGAAACAGTCAATAGGACCTTGAAACAGTCAAAGTCAGTCAAATTCTACCACTGTCCGAGACAAGAGATGAAACCAAGCTCATAATTTTAATATTTGCACTAGCCAGCCATGGTGTTTATCCGATGCTATTAATTTTAAAATAAGATAAGATAAGACAAGAAAAGATAAAATTTCACTTTCCTCAATGGCACATAGTCTTGTTAACATAATACACAGATTAACAACTTAAACCCAGACCAACACATCCACCCACACACCCACCCACACACCCACACACACACACCCACCCACCCACATGCACACACAACACTTCGTCCAAAGATATATCGTAGATACGCACAGTCGATGGCAGAAATGAACGGCGGTATCTCTCTCTCTGTTACATTCGATTTGTCTTGCTTGACCCGATCGTTCCGAGATGTTAATTAGTTCGCTTTAACAAAGAATATTTAGTTTTGTGCTAAACTAGACTAACACCTTTGGATCATCGTGCCTGAAGCTCAGTTTTTTTAAGGACACTTTACTGACGATAGTCTAGAAGTCCTGGGTCCATTATGAAAGCGAGACAGACAGACATCGCCATATTGCGCTATATAATATTAATATGATATCTCACGCATCACAAAGCAGAATAGTCAAAAATGCCGTAGATGGCATGGAAAAGTACGAACAAAAATTGGACTGTGAAAGGCAATCGAAATTAGCCTAGACTATCCCGATATGATGAAAAACGAACCAAAAAATGAAAGAAAGAATTATATCTCCAGCTGTCTAAGACCAGAGAAAATGTGGTTCATATGCGACCGATAAAAGTGGAGAAGTAAAGAAAAGCTGCCATTTATTAAGGTCCTCCTCATATCACTTCGATCTCAGCTCGAATGAACGGATAGAGGAGGGGCGGGCAACTTAAAGGAAAAATGCCAGACAAGCAATATTATAGTGGAAATTTATTATGCATGCAATTTGAGAAATTTAGTCTAGGCCCAGACCCGTCAAATAACAGTTGTGACTAACAACATTTACACATCCGTTCTTTTTGCCCGATCAGTACTATCTATATGTCTATACTATAAAGGGGTTAAAAAAGAAAAGAATATTGGCACACATAGGTCTAGTTTTGGAGATTTACACTGAAATGCAATATCAGCTTTTTTTTTTCTCTTCTTGATCTACTGTCCTCATCGCAATAAAAAACGTATCGACGCCCACTAGGGAAATCTTTATTCCTAAAGCCACGTCTGGGTATCTACAGTACATTGATTTTGAGTAGACGTTCTATAGAATTCGTTACAATGACGCATTTAACGATCTTACTGTCTTTGTTAAATGAGTCCTCAAATGAGCTGGTATAATTTCCTTACAAAAAAAGGGAGGACAAACAGATAAAACGCTCTGTGCGGACTTTAAAACAGTTCTGTTCTGTTTTAGTCGAGATTTGTTTTAATGATGTCAACCATTAAATTTTCCATGGCACATAGTATAGTAATAGTTAATAGTGTGTGTATGTGTGTGTGTGTGTGTGTGTGTGTGTGTGTGTGTGTGTGTGTGTGTATGTGTGTGTGTGTTTGTGTTTGTGGGTGTGTGTGTGTGTGCGTGTGTATGTATGTGTGTGTGTGTGGGTGGGTGGGTGCGTATGTGTGTGTGTGCATGTGTGTATGTGTGTATGTGTGTGTGTGTGTGTGTGTGTGTGTGTGTGTGGGTGGGTGCGTATGTGTGGGTGTGCATGTGTGTATGTATGTATGTGTGTATGTGTGTGTGTGGGTGTGTGTGTGTTAATAGTTAATAGTAATACTAGTAGTAAGGATATTAATAACGGTATTGCTAGTGGTTGTAGTAAGAGGTAGTGAGAATTACAGTGGAAGTAACAGTCCATGTTGTAGTTGTTATAGTAGTTCTTGCTCTCGTCAACCTACATGGAGCTGTTACTACAACTAAAATATTATAAGTACAGTATGTGATGGTTTAAATACATTAGTCACAGTCATGAATATTGTCATGTGTGTAATCAGGATAATAAGATAGTCAAGTCAACTGTACTTTGATTATGCAAGTCTAAGTGTGTATAGAAATAAGATGCTGATTACTCGTGTATACAGTCGAATGACATGCATTCTCATTTATTCATCTATTTCTTTTTGTCACCCTTTCCTTCCCATCCATCCATCCATCCATCCATCCATCCATCCATCCACCCATCTTACCTCCCTCCTACACCAAAAATATAATTAATGAGCCTTGATTTCAGCCATCAGAATCCATTTACAATACCCTTCCCCCAACCTCCCCCCCCCCTCTTCTNCCCCCCCCCCCCCTCTTCTCCGACACCGGAAACAAGTGTTAAACCAGCCTCTGGTGCCCGTGGAGTCCAATAATATTGGGACATTTCCTATCAAAACCATGTATCTTTATCACCCCTCCCAACACCTTTGTACTAATTTCGAACGGCCCACTCACGGAGCTGTGTGGGTGTGGCTAAATGAAAGTTCTCAAGTTCTCGCCTCACATGAATAAATTAGTTTATTCCAGACAAATCTCTTTCCAAGAATTAGCCGCCCAGAGTATAAGATCATTGTTGCGAAGTTGCGTTGGGGTAGGGGTCACTCGTTTCATTTCTCTTTCTCTAATGCCGATCTTGCACGTGTCACCAAAAGTTAAATAATATCTGCTTTCTTCATCCTCAGTTGAGACCCGCATGTAGGCTAATGAGAGAAGAAATGAGTGATACCTAACGCAAGCCGAAACCTATCGCAACGACAGTCCATGATTCTGCCGGCTTCCCTTGAGTCCTGGTAATAACATTATGAACTCCACCATTTGGCGCTATTTCTTTCAAAATGTTAAAACACTGAGGTTCAAACGTCTTGGATGCAGACCAATATTCTCTCAGGCGGCTTCGTATTATCTTTTTTCGCAGCAGATCAAATTACTCAAAGACATTCTCAACTCCCTGGAGGGCATGAGTTGCCGCAGCTAACTGATCAGTTGCACTGACATAATCTTTCATTTTAGCCATTCCTCAGATCGAGGAATTTAGCAAAAAAAAAAACCATGAAATATTCTTTCTCAAAGCCCAAAATCATATCAGTGGTGAGAACTGAACAGATGATGGTTGGATCCCAAGTCCAACGCCCTAACCAGTCCACCACGCTTTTCCACAGTTCGGTATTTTCATCACCCTACTGGTGTGTCCTACTGGTGTGTCCTACTGCTGTGTCCTAGTGGTGTGTCCTACTGGTGTGTCCTACTGGTGTATCCTGCTGGTGTGTCCTACTGGTGTGTCCTACTGGTGTGTCCTAGTGGTGTATCCTACTGGTGTGTCCTACTGGTGTGTCCTACTGGTGTGTCCTACTGGTGTATCCTACTGGTGTGTCCTACCGCCCTTTCTTGGAGCAAAGTGACCTGCTAGTTAGAGCTTTGGACACCCATCAGTCTATCGTGGGTTCGATCCCTGCCATTGTCGTATAATGCTCCAGAAAACATTTTTTCTCGGTTCTTCCACTCAACTCTTACCTTGAAAAAACGTTCCTGGTTCTAAGAAAGGGACGCTAGTGTTGATTACTGAAGATATACACCGTCATTAGTCTGGTCTGATGGGTGCATGATAGCGGGCTTTGATGAAATACGAGACAACTTATCATCATTATTATTATTTTTATCATTTATTATCATTATGGTAGTAGTAGTAGTAGCAGCAGTAGCAGCAGCAGTCATTACTACCACTACTATTAAACTACTACCACTACTTCTACTATTACTATTACTACCACTATCATTCCAGCTATTACTACTGCTGTTTCTACTACTACTACTACTACTACTACCATCACAACTACTACCACAACTACTACAGCTATTGTTACTGCAAATACTACTATGACTATCACTACTGTTACTTCTAAAATTACTATTACTACTACTACTACTAATTAGGTATTTTCAGTTCCATCAAGTGACCTAGGAAATCTTGCTCACACGTTGGTTTGTTTACATGCTCTGCTCATGTATGATTACTCGTCATTTATAAAAATATCCTAGCAATCCCTAGATCACGTGGTGTCACCGACCCGTCTGAAAATATCTCATACCGCATCACCACCGCTTCTTCTTCTTCATTTCCTCCTCATCCTTCTAGGATAAAAATTGGATATTTTGCCCAAGACTAACATGACTTGCACAGTGCTGTAAAATTTACAATCCATTCGATTTTCATGGAATTTTGCACTTGACGTGTTTAATCACGTGACACTTCAGTCAGGTCTGGCTGGCGCGGGGTAAGAGATTTCCGGTGTCTGCTGGATAACGTAATAAGACAAAGGCAGATAACTGGCTCCTCCAATTACAGTAAAGGCTGACTGTCTCCCTTGATTACCCGGAAGGTGTTCAAAATGTGTGCACTTCACAACCTCATGGGTCTATCATGCCATGGGTGCGCTACATTTCGTTCCACGGTTAATTACCCCTGAGGATTATTTATTCAGGTAGTGCAGAATCCTCCATCTACATTTCGTTTCACTTTCCCGGAGGGACAATAAATATTAATAAATAGAAACCTCTCTTACTCGGAGAGCGAGGCAACAGAGAAAGATGACCCCATCTAGAGTAAAGTCACATATGCGCCAACCCTTAAGCACTTTGATGCGTCTTGTATTCTTAATTTTCATTGTATAGTTATAATACATATACCAGCAGTTGTGCAAACGCCTGGCGCATCCAGAGCACCTACTATTAGCGCTCATGTGCTCATTTTAGGTTGTGTTTACTATGCAAGTTTGACCTGTAGTGCGGCCACACATTGCGTCAGGCAGGAACATGAGTGCAACAGGGTTGGGCACATCAGTGCAACAGGGTCACGTGATGCTAAAGTCACCAGGAAACCAGGAGTCACAAAGCACACACATGACCTATAAGCCATTGGCATCAGTTTTGCACCTCATACAAACTGAACTCTCAGTGATCTCTTCCATACACTCATCTCCACCGTCATCATCTGGAACAAAACCATCTCCCGCACTCTCAGTCTCACTGCCCTCATTCATTGTTGTTTTTTTTTTTTGCTTCATACTCCAAGATTTTTTTTAACTGTGCTGTCTCACTCTTTCTCTTTTTCTCAGCCTCTCTTTCTTCCTTTTGTTTTCTTTCCAATTCCTTTTTCTCTTCTCTTTCCTCTTTTAACATCTCTCTCTCCTCTTCCTTTCTTTTCTTTTTTTCTTCTCTCTCAATTTTCCTGTCTTCCTTCTCCTGGATGGCTCGCTTTTTCTCTTCCTCTTTCCTTCTCAGCAACTCTCTGTGCTCCTCCGAACTTATGGCAGCTGTCACTGTTGAACAAACTGTTCTTTTGCGACCAGCAGCTGCCTTGGGAAAGTTTGGGCGTTTTATTATATGTTTTCCAATGTAGGCAGTTCTTCACTTGGGACTGGAGTATTAAATAGTATCAAAAGAGAGTACTTCGCGCACATGGGTTTCGACCAACCATTTTTACAGGTGAAGAAGATACATTCTGTGTTGTATGTTACTTAAATTTACTTTTAATCTAGTGAAATTACTATGTTATAACCCTTTCCTCATTAGTATTCAAAATAGGCGCATCATGTTCCTCAGTCAAAAGTAGGTCACATCAATGCACTAACCCACCCATGTGGATCTAGCTGTGATGTAGGTCAAATCGATGAAAAGTCTTCAAACCATATTTTAAACTGCTGTGTAGTGTGATACAGATCCATGGCCTCGTTCTAAGATGTTGTGTCCACCATGTTCCAGAGTTCTAATTTGCATGAAAAAAATGAAGGTAGATTTTCTTTCCTCCACTTCAGAGCTTAGATCTGCAGCCGCCATCTAGGAATTCACACGAAATGAAACGGATTTACTGGTACTTTTTAAATGACATAACAGTTAGTCTCCAGAAATTAAATAGAAACCGAAACACAGAACCTTAGGGCATCATGTTGTGGAGCACATATGTGACTTTACTCTAACAAGTGTTTCGGCCCTTTGACTTCCTGACACTTTAAAGGTCTTTGACACCTATTGTTTTTTCTTCTTTTGGCCCTATTAACATTTTGCGTTATTCTAAATATACCACTGTGATTTGGGGAAATTTCTTCCATGGAGGTTAAAGTACTTCTTTTGCCCGATCTTTTAACGGGAAGAAAAAGGGGGGTCAACGACCAAAATTTTTCACAAATGTCTTTTGAAAAAGGTCGCCTCAAATTCTGATTTGGTCCCCAATTTTTCATTTGGCTTGTTTTGACCGCGTGGGAATACATAGGCCTACACATTTTATTTTTGTATCTAGAAGGCTCACATTGTACCTGAAACTTTAAAATTGGATGCTTTAATTAGATCACAGGTCATTTTACACATTTCTACACCCTAACACTGGCTGGCAGGGCCCCCCAAAAGGGGGATTTTATATATTAGCGGATTAATTGGGTTGTACACAATCAGTGATTTGCCCTTTTAATAGGTGTCACAAACCTAAAGGGGCTGGGCCACACCTGGGTCATGACTCCCAAGTGTCTTTCTGTTGATTTTTTTTTCCCGCCTCGGGAGGGATTTGAACCAGCACGATCCTGATTCACATGTCAACACGCTTCGTGTCATTTTTCCACCCATAGAAGATAAGACCTCTACAATTCCGATAATTTTCGCTTAGGAAAGAAGTGTCAAGAGCAATAAATTATCAAAATTAATATCAGCAACTACACATTGTAGGCCCCGCCCACCTGGTACAAGCACAGCTGTCAGTGTCCATTACATAGAAGTTAGACATTTTTATTTCCTATTTTTTTTTTCTTTTCCGTCAGTTAGTAAATTAAACATATCCTGTCTCTTGCATTTGGACTGTACAAATATCAATATCTGCTGGTTAAAACCCAGAATAAAACACAATGACATTACATTCCCACATAGTTTACTTATTTGCTGGTGAAAGTTTTCATGAATGCACATTCACTCAGTGTAGACCAGATCTCAGAACGATTGCTCGAAAATAAAGTGAGAAGCGGGTGGTAAAAATTGAGCTAATTTTCTGTCCGTTTCCAGTCCGATAGACAGGATCGGGACAAGGGTATCTTGTACTCAAGGGCGAAGAAAAAAAGTTGGCTCTCTTATTCTTTATACCTCTCAAATCGCCCGCCCCCTTCCTCCTCCCCCCCNCCCCCCCCCCCCCCCCCCCACACACACACAAACACACACAAAGACACACACACTTCCTCCAGCGTCCAACGACACATCTGAGTTTACTTCTTTAACTCTCTCTTCTTTCCTTCTATCACTCCGTCCTCTTTCAGGTCAATACCTTCTTCTCTTCCTTCCTCACACTTCATGCTTCCCTCCCTGGAAACTCCCTAGTCCCCACTCCTCATCTTTCAGACCTCATGTTGGTTCCGCCCCTGCTCCTCGAAGCAATATATTTCTAAATAATAATCAATGAAATATACACGCTCTCATTAATCATTTAAAAGATGAACGACAATAATATAGTAATATTGCCGCAGGTTTGAGCATACCATCTAAACCCACTAGATCTAGTTTCTATACCTGTCACAAGCTGTGCAATATTTTATATGATTAATACGCTCAATCGAGACGTTCTAACCCCTGATATCTTGTCTGGAAATATTCGCACACAAATTGCCTAAGTTTAATTTCAGACCTCGCTTGATTTTAATGCACCGTCAAAGTTTTAGAGCTACAGATCTATCAGAGTGTGACGCCCTTCAATAATAAAAGAGCCGCATGGCAAAACCATCAGGACGAATCGGGAATGTCTGCAGGATTTGATAAACGTGAATACTCGCTGTTGACATGAGCAGTAACAGAATAATTTCTTTACCTCAATCGTTTTGCTATAGGTCTACCGATCGTGTAGATAGACATGCTCCGTTGAGTTTTAATAATGTGCTTGACCCGCTGACATTTCACAATTTCAGATTTTTGTCTGTACGTGTATGTGAGCGTGAGTGTGTGTGTGTGTGTGTGTGTGTGTGTGTGTGTGTGTGTGTGTGTGTGTGTGTGTGTGTGTGTGTGTGTAAATAGATGTGTTGTTTTGACTTTAGATACTTCCGTTAATAGAGACGATGCAAGTGTTTCATAGCATTCTTTGTGTTTTAGCAGAGAATTTGTCATTAAGTTGAAATACGTCTTTCTCTAAGTGCATGGATGCGTAATCATATGATACAAAAATGCTGTGCCCATGGCAAACTGTTCAGACAAACAAGAGACAAATAGTATTTAAGTCCACGTGTATATTCTGGTCATGATTTTGTTCCTCCGCTTGACTTCAAATATTCTTCCAGGAAAGATAATGGAATAATGGTATCTTTTGTTTAAGTAAACAGGCAAACAAGAAAAATACATCAGAAATGTGCTTGCAGTGAAGTTTTGCACCTTCTTTCCAGTTTACGTACTGAGAATGCTTCGCCTTGACAGACCCACAAGGCACACGAACTGACGTCCGTTAGGGGAGAGAAGCCGCATCCTCAGGAAAGTTAACTATGCTGAACTACATTCAAAAAAGGTCATTAAAATTCTTAAAATTTCAAAAGCAACAGACGTTTAATTTAATCAGTCTATATTACTGCGTGTGTGTAAGAAGTAATCGTTCTGTGTCTATTAGACTATACAGAATGACACTTTGTCGCCGACAGCTGTTCACCGATCCTGTTTGTAATGTATTACTGACTTAATAACAATTTGAAATGACAGAGAAGCGTAACTTCAGTTTGTCTATATACCATTATTATTATTATATCACTTATGTAACGCCACGAATTTAAAATCGTATCCTAGTAGATTCTTTCATGCATTATAGCGCCTCTAATATAAAAATATCTACCATCTAGAATCGATTTCAGTAACGTTTTCTAGAAGTCCCTGCATTTCGGAACGATATCATTTGGCATTCACAGCCGGAAGGGGCATACCTGCAAGAGATTCCACAAGTTGACCCATCTCAAATCCCAGCGAAAAAATAACAACTGGCCAAGTCTCTGATCTAACTCACCCATATACATTTCACTGTAACTCACCTGTATATATTTCACAGTAACTCACCTGTATATATTTCACTGTAACACACCTGTATACATTTCACTGTAACACACCTGTATACATTTCACTGTAACTCACCGACTGACTTCAAATCCCCGCCCCAAAAGAAAACTTTTGTCAGTTCTTCAAGCCATTATTTGACTTCCCATAGCATTGGTCCCGGCGGCAAAATGACCTTTCCGAAAATCTAAATAAGCTTTCCATGAAGTCAAATTGGCTCAGCCGACCTTCACGTTTTATTTGATTGGCAGCTCTGTTTCCAATTACAACACCTGGTTACCAAAAACTTTGAGTAGTACTCTGTCATTCACACATTCAGCTCTCTCTCACTCTCAGGTCATTCACACATTCATCTCTCTCTCTCTCTCTCTCTCTCTCTCTCTCTCTCTCTCTCTCTCTCTCTCTCTCAGGTCATTCACACATTCAGGCCTCACTCTCTCAGATCATTCACACATTCAGGCCTCACTCTCTCAGATCATTCATACATTCAGGCCTCACTCTCTCAGATCATTCACACATTCAGGCCTCACTCTCTCAGGTCATTCACACATTCAGACCTCACGCTCTCAGATCATTCACACATTCAGGCCTCACTCTCTCAGATCATTCACACATTCAGGCCTCTCTCTCTCTCAGGTCATTCACACATTCAGGCCTCACTCTCTCAGATCATTCACACATTCAGGCCTCACACTCTCAGATCATTCACACATTCAGGCCTCACTCTCTCAGATCATTCACACATTCAGGCCTCACTCTCTCAGATCATCAAAGTCACATTCCTTAACCTGGCTGGTTGGTTTCCAGGGGCGATATGTACAAGAATACATTCTATGAATCTGTTCGCTTCAGAGCGGTTTTACCCAGCGTTCATAGCAAGAATGGCTTTTGGGGCGAGACAGCCTTATCAAGCACTCCCACTTTAAGTGATAAAACAGTTTCCCACTGCAACTCCAAACTTGACTGTTACAATATCTCTTCATCTGCCAGTCTGTAACTGTAACACGTGCACGCACATCTAGTGTCTATATGCAGCGATTACTCTGTATTTCGCCGTCCACCTTTGGCCGTTACTGCTTTAGTCAGTTAGAAAATAACATGCTAGGCGCTTTCTGTCTTGCCATGGGCGAGATAGGCGATAGATTTGTTGTTGCTGTTGTTATTGTTGCTGTTGTTGTTGTTGTTGCTGTTGTTGTTGTTGTTGTTGCTGCTGTTGTTGTTGTTGTTGCTGTTGTTGCTGTTGTTGTTGTTGTTGTTGCTGTTGTTGTTGTTGTTGCTGTTGTTGTTGATGATGTTGTTGTTGCTGTTGCTGTTGCTGTTGCTGCTGTTGTTGTTGTTGTTGTTGTTGTAGTTGTTGTTGCTGTTGCTGTTGTTGTTGTTGTTGTTGTTGTTGTTGTTGTTGTTGTTGTTTTGACCGATGGGTTTATCTTACACAGAGATTGCTCATCTGAAATAGAAGTGCGGCTAAAGGTATATCATGCACGTATCAGGAGCAACTGGCGTGTAAAATCTCCTTAACAACATCAGATAATTCCACCTAGTTCTTAAGATCTGCCAAAAACGACTGGTAGGAAAGCAGGTTTTTAGCAGCTATTCGTGGGTTTGTTGATGTCATGCCAGCCTAAGATTTCATATCAGCGAAGCAAATTAAGAATTAGATCCCTAACAACTCGTACGACAATCATGGAATTTTGTGGAACGTTTTTTTACGTTTTTATTTTCAGTCTTAAACATTATTTACATGTAATCAATTTAATTGGTATTTAAAACCAAGAAAGCAAACATATTATGATTCTAGATAAACTGAACACTTAGCACGGAATAAACATGATCCGGCTAATTGCAAACCATGAACAATAAGAAATCCAAAGGCATGTTTGCAAGAACGTCACAGGTCACTGAGAATAAAAATATAGCCAAGGAAGCTCGGCGCTTTAGTCATAGCTGTATGGCACAGCAGAGGACATGAGGGGCATAACATTATCTATACAGGCCATTAGTCTCCTCATATAAAATGTCTGACACAAAGAACGCAGAAAAAGACATTTGTTATAATGGGTAATTTCCACTTTGCCATTGAATGAATAATTACAGGTCAGCAATGTCTCTTTCCAGCTGTTTTTTTTTTTTTTGTTGTTGTTGTTGTTTTGTTCAGTGGAGACCGTTTTGGCATGCATCTTCGTGGACGTCTTAGCTGTAGTTCTTCAGGCCTCTTCATGTATGAACCGAGGACTGCATAGTGTGCACTTTGCCTGCGCCCTGGAATTCGCAAACTGCACTCGTAAAAGAACCTACGCACCAAGCATATTTCAAATAATCGGCGAAGCGAAAAACGGCGAATTGGTGCACATTCCCAATACCAGCCTTGCTCGCAGTCGCTCCCACCCACCATTTAATCGCCCTGACCTGACATTCACAGCTTGTTAAGCTTCTCACTTTCTGATCCAAAACAAAATGTGCCGAGAAAAACAAGCAACTGCTCATGTCAAATTTATGCCACAAGTGTAACATCAACAAAGTATCTGGGGAGCCATTAATTTGAAACGTCACGCGGTCTTAAATCTGCCTTTGGGGGTGTTTTTCATGTAATATTTAGGCCGCAGATTGATCTGAATAGCTTAAAGTTTGATGCAGTTGAAACTGCGCTTGCAAAGGGCATGTAAGAAGTAAGATAGGCAGGGCAATGTTTAGCAAATTTTATGTCTTTTTCAAAAGGTTATTCAATCTAAGCGTTTAGCCACACAACGGTCGGCTGTCGTTACACGACTCTGTGCTGCTATGTTTGTTTGTTTGTTTGTTTGTTTCCTGTGGTTGGGCGAAGGGCGTGATCCTTTTATTCTGTGGGCGTCCCTTAGCATAGGAAGTATCAGTCTGTGGGTAACACCAAGATGGCTGTGGAAGAGCTAGTAAATAGTGCACTGAATTGCAAGCGGCATTTGCTATGTTTATACAATATCCTCGCGACAACTACTACCGATATATTTGAGGTCGTTGATAAAAATTCCACTGGCAAGAGCCCGAAGATGATGGCCGGAGCCCGATGATGGTGGCCGGAGCCCGATGATGGTGGCCGCTACTTTGCCGAGTTCTCACTTCCGGTCTGCGTGTAAGATGACACATTTCTAACAAACGACTGGTAGGTGCGCACACTTCAATACGCGATGAACTCTCAGAAACGAAAAAACGTATCCCACAACAGGCACAGCCTCAAGAAAAAAAAATTGCAGAAAGTCTTACAGCATTAGATTTACCTCTTCACTACGTATGATATATATATATGTACTGCTTACTGTTTGTTACGAACAGGTCTGAGAGTACGGATACGCCCCGGAAGTAGTGTCTGTAAAGAGTAGACGTACGGAATGACTGATTCACATGAGCTGACTAATAAACCCATGATCATTTGGTAATATCAGAATTTGAAACACATGACGCTGTGAATGGAGTTGAGCTTGGACTCTTTTGACGACGAAATGTGTAACGTTTAAAACGTGTATAATGTTTACCCTGTAGATTGTAATATCATGTACAGATTGCATTTCAGAAGAAAGAGGAACAGAGTGGTTGGGTAGGGGATGGAGGGTGGGGAGATGGGGAGGGAGGGGTTGTAAACCAGCTTTATCTCACGAAGCCTGAACAGAGCTGGTTTGGGCTGTTTCCCACGAGATGTCTATCATAGATATGTCTTCAATCAATCAAAATGAGACTTATGGTGCTAAACTAGAGACTAAGATGTATATCCGGCTCTGAAGTTGAAAAGAATCCGGAACAAAAGTTGTGTTTGTTGCTTAAATAGGTGGTACATTCATGTCTATATACAGTATATACAAAGCTCCTCATATAATGGTCACATCCTCAGTAGTTGTGGATAAATTTGTATGCGCCAATATACATATATCCTGTAGCATAGAGTTATTCTTCTATCCTGATTTTCTCAATTTTTTTGTCCCCATTTCTAACAATAATATTTCGGGCAAGAATATCAGTATGTGTAGAATGTTTTTACTTACAAAATACACACACACACACACTGAGCTTTTATGTCATATCAGTAACTTAAATAAACCAAGAAGCGACTTACACCTTATTTCGACTGTCTGCAAGACATACACTTATCGTTTGATGACGTATAACGTCGCAATTCACATAAACAAAGTTATATGAAAATCAGGATTGTACCCATCGATAAAACGACCACTTCTTCAGTCAACGAAAACACATCCTCTTAAATCTTGCTCATCTTTGTAAGATCATCTTTATCTGTTGACATCCTGAGTATATTGTTGTTGTATAACAATTCTTTCTTTCAATACGTCACATCAGATCTATGTACCTACCACTGTCCAATGTAACGGCAGCCAAACAGAATAAAACTGCTGTGTCGGTTTTTGTTCCTAATATTTTATTTAGTGAACGCGCAGTCATGTTGTTTCGTCTGCCTATGATGTGTTTGTCATGCGTATTGATGTTTGATTGCCCATGTGTTGTTCTTCTCAACTTGGGTTTAGAATAAATGAACTGACACTGAAATTGACGCATGAAGTAGCTCCATATCTCGTAATACTGCTACGTTCTGAACCTGTCCAGCTCACACATTCATGTATTCCGGTCATCACAACCGATATAAAATTCTGAGCAAGATCCTACCAAGACTGACCTGTGGCCTAATTTGTAAATAACGACCGTATGTCTCAACATGGACCGTACGTTATGGTGGGAACCTTTTATTGGCGGGGATATCTTTATCAGCATATGCAGAGTGTCTTCCTCTCTCTCTCTCTCTCTCTCTCTCTCTCTCTCTCTCTCTCTCTCTCTCTNTCTCTCTCTCTCTCTCTCTCTCTCTCTCTCTCTCTCCCTCCCCCGAGACACCAGAGTTAAACAAATGTAAATGTATGGCATTTTCCAGCGTTTATGAATCTGTATACAGCACAGTCCTGCCGCTGATCATTCTCACTGGGACCAAAGTGGGTTAATCAACTTTTGGATTTCTGGGCTCATGAAGCTCTCATTCACAGTCTCAGGGGCGGATCTAGACCAAGGTAGGAAGAACAAGAGCGTGCGGCCCCACGCGTGAAGGGAGCCCCACATGGGAAGACGAGAACAACTTTTGGAGAGAACAAAATGGGAGGAATGAAAGGAGGAGAGAGAGAAGGTGGGAGAGAGATAGTTCTCTTAATATTGCCTGAACTGTAAGGAAAAAAGCCCCCGCACCAGGTCAGCACGGACCCTAAATCCTCCTCTGCACCCTGCCTAGCTAGCTCTTTCTATTTCCATAGCACGTTCTATAGCGGGACATGTTTTTGTTTGTTTTTTTTGCTTATTCCATGAACTTCCGAAGATTTCTCAAGAGCCAAGAGATTTTTACAAGAATAAATGCGCATGTCTTGAATCGATTCATAGTTCAATTTTAACATATCAAAAGGCATTGATGCTATCCGGATGAACAAGACTTCCGGTGAATATCAAACATTACTTTGAAGTCAATAAGCAGTCGACAGAAACAATGGACGCCTTCCCCCTAACAAAATTAATACAAGGAGGCAAAAATAAAGGTCTCTTCATGTTTCATATCTTTCCTTCAATATTTCGCCTAATTTAAAAATGAGGGCGGATGACTTTAAAAACCAAAAAAGAGATTGTGGCACCGATTTTATCAGTCTGGCGCTGCTGCCGACACTCTAAGAGAGGGTCAACTAAAGGCGATAAATGCCATTCAGGACCAGCATATCATGTGCATTCATGAAAGAAATCCACAACCAATATTAATGTTCTCATCAATTCCATGGGCAGAAGGTGCCAGGCAGTGATTGAGACAGCTGGTGGGTACAACCGGTACTAGAACCATAACAGGGGTACCATCTTAGAGTCTCCTTGCGGACAATTGAAACACTTTAAATGGTCCAAATTTGAGTGTACAGGGTGCAAGAGACAGACCAGGTCTATTCGTCTGCAGAATTTCTTTACTCTACACATCAAAAGAACAGAGATAAATCGCGAAAAAACTTTGTAGCCCGTAACTTTTTTCACTTAGTATTAAAACGCTTCAGCCAAATTTGTGTCACAGATTTCTTGAGAACTACGTAACGTAAAAACATGCGGTTTTCACCTAAATTCGTAGAAAAATACACAAAAGGTAACTATACACATCAGTCCTTTTTATTTTTTTACCCTTTAAAAAAGAAAAGAATGTGTATAGCAACGAAATACAATCTCCGATAGATCTTTTCAATCGGCCCGATTCGCCAATCGTCCAACTTTTTCCAGGATTCTAATGCATTCGTCCGTGATGTCTTTCGGTGCGCTAGGTATTCTTTCGCCGCTGGTGCGTTGCCTGCCTGCCCATTTGTAAAATGGGGTGTTTGTCTTGTAATCTATATATATAATGTGCTGTGGTCGTATGTCGCCTTAATGCAGTTCATGAGGATTATTGAGGTTGTGATGCTGTGAGCGGATTATTTTGGAGCTGGGCATATGAGAGTGAGAGTGTGTTATGGCTGGGACCGCCATCATGTTTTAGCTGATTTTGTTAAGAAAATAAATAACTCATGACAGGACACATCTTTGTGAAATCCCTTTGTGGAAAAAAAAAAAAAACTTCTTTCACAGCGCCACACAGTGTCATACATTTTGTTCATAACACTTGGACTCACAGACAAAACACTCTTTCTTCTACTCTACTCCCCAGTGTGAGCCGTATCTTTCTAGCTCACATCCCTCGTCTCAGTGCTGCTCGAGCCAAGGTATGCATTTTAAATGAATCAGCTGTGTATATTATTACGACTATTTCATGAATGCCGAGCCAGATAAAAAAAATCCAACTGCAATCCATTTAAACGTGGGCGGATTTCATTTTGGTTTATGTCAAACCGTCCTTACAGTGACACTACACGGAAAACAACAACAACAACAACAACAAAAGCAAGAACAAAAAAAACACGTATTTTAATTTTTCTGATGTAAGTCCGAAACCATTAATTCCAGTGTTTTGATCTAAAACTAATTCTAAACCCAGACGGCGTCTCTTCACATTCATTAAAGACTTCAGGGCCAAACAATCGTATCTTGGTGACTGGCGAGACCTGGAAATAACATCATCGGAACCAGTTTGCACGGCGGCACTGATATCACTATTTTTAACCTGACTTTCCCGAGTTCCTGCCTTTGATCTATCCCGGTGATAGAAAGTAAACAAAGAACTGCCCAGATTTAGAAACGAATTCCCGAGTCTAATACTCCGTAGAGATCAGATAAATATGTAGGTTAAAATGGATAAGTTCATATATCAATGCCACTGGACGTAGTTAAAGGCGATTGTAATCTATATTGGTGCTGGGAATTTATAAATCTATCTGGATCTTTCTTTTCCTCCACCCATTTAAGATCATATTGGATCAGGCTGATTTACTTGCACGGACCTCGCACGGGTGCAACAAAGTCAGACAAACAAGCAAACAAACAAGCAAGCAAATAAACAAACAAACCCGTAGACGGAACAGATTTGTTCTTGGTGCATTATGGGAAAAGACAAAGACGTGACTGAGATTCACACTTCCTAATGAAACTAATTTACCCAGATGGCTGTGTGTATCATTCAAGAGAAAGACAAAACCTGAACCTTTTCCACTGACAGACAGGATGTACTGAAGACCTTTATACATCTATTATATTTATATAAATAGCTTTATCTGTATATACATTCAGGATAATAACAATATCAATAATAATCACCAAAAAAAAAATCATAAACAATAACATATCAAGAAATTCCGTTTTGTGACATATAATTTGTGCTATCCGGACGAGAGTAATGTTTTTTGTCAACGTTGCATTTTTCCCCCAAGTATGTTTACTACAAGAAAATGATACATTTAATTTGCTTTGCTCAGAGACCAGTGGTTCACGAAGCAACAGAATACGATCAACATTTGCCCCACTATAAATAAAATGCAAACTCTGAGGCTTTCTAGATCATGTTCGGCATACAAATCGACACTGTTTCATGTACACCTCACACTTTTTCGCAAGAAAACCTAAAATTGGCAGGGAGAGATCGTGAGATAATGTGTTTCAATGACCTCAGTGTTAAGATTTAGAGGAGTTTTTCTATATGTTGAACTAACGGGTGAGGTTATCAATTCAATTCAATTCAATTCAAATCAAATCTTTTTAATAGCTCTTCGCTCGACACCCTTCTGTTCAAGAAAGGTACTGTAAATGAGTGCGCTGCAGTACGATACGGAATTCGTCCAGCGCAAGTCATTGTGTGTATGTGAGG
This sequence comes from Ellobium chinense, assembly GCA_033807755.1. NCBI lineage: Eukaryota > Metazoa > Mollusca > Gastropoda > Ellobiida > Ellobiidae > Ellobium > Ellobium chinense. The sequence continues at coordinate 579,641 of JAWQUT010000439.1, read as the reverse complement.
TATGTTCTTTTGTTGATCTTCTGTTCACGTGGAACGGTGTTGAACGTCACGAAATGGCTATTGGCAAATATCATTCTAATGCACACTCTTTTGTTCAAGGGGCCGCGTTTTTTCGGGTTGTTTTTTTTTTTTGTGTGCATGTTGTGGGGCAGGGTGTAATTTGTGGTCCTTTAAAAAGGGTTAGTGTTATACCACTGAAAATGTCAGGACGACCAACAATGACAGGAAGAGGAAGTCATTAAGTGTTATGACTGTCAGAGGGGGAAAGATAGGGGGAAGGGGGGGATGGAATGGGAAAAAAAACAACAACAAAACAACAGAATAACCTTTCTTTTTTAAAAAATTTGGTTGCGCTGCGAAACCTGAGTTAGGCTGGTTATAAATAAATCAGACTGTAGGTAGCGCCTTGACATATATTCGGAACATGCTATTTCTTTTCTTTAACGTTTTCTTGCGAAATCCACATAAATGTTATCCTCAAATCCTCATGGTCATGTTGCCTCCTCCTGTAAAAGTACATTCTGTGTTGTCTTGGGAAAGACACTTCACCCATATTTCTCCGAGTACCTGGTTTTAGAACTAGGGAACCAGGACGCTGCACTACGAAGACTAACAATGACTCTGTTATGGGTTTCATCTGTAGTGTTGATACATTATACATGTTATGTATCCTTTATATGTTTATTTGATTTATCAATGAAATTATGTATACTACTTTATGTTTATATGTATTAGTAATAAAATTATATATACGACTCTATGTTCATTTGTATTATTAACGAAATTATGTATACAGCTTTATGTTTATATGTATTATGTGATATGGATTACACTGTATGGTATGTTTCAACATTTACCCTGCGTGGTAAATAAACATAATTGTCTTTATTTTTATTCTTCATGGAATTCGTCAACAGCCAGGCAGGATAATTTTATGGGCCTGGACTGAATACTCCCTCTCTGTACCACACAGTATCGTTATCTTGTGATGTAATCATTCTTGGACGAACTCACCCGCTAACTCCAGTCTTGTGGTGAGTACTGGCAAGTGAATGACAGGACAGATACATCACTGTTATCGGTACACCTCCTGATAGTGATAGCTGTACCATTGCTTCAGTGCATCGAGTGGCCGTATCTACTTTCATTCATCGCTTGAGCCATCGATAATGCACTGCTCGTTGCACCATCTATGAACAGTCTTCCTTTCTGCGCTGATATGATTTTTGACAATTTACTGTGAACATTAGAAACTACGATTGTCAGTTCAGAGACTTTTTAAACGCGGTTGGAACTAGTTGACGAATGCGAGCCGAACAGGGATTCCAGTTCCCAACATCCCAACCTGTGTACACCCTTTGAATGGTTCAAACAACTGAAATCTACATGGTGATATAGGCCTAGGTATTGTTAATGATACCAGAAACAGAGGAACGCTATGTAAATGTAAAATCAGACTGACCAAACGACGGTACACATCGGGGGTGTCTTCAGGTGCAGAAAGGAGTTAAACCGTGAAGGCAAGTGATACAAGCGTACATACCGGAATAATAATATACAATAGCTTGTTCTCAATCAATCAACCCTAATAAAGCTCATTTTGTTTTAAACAAAACAATAGTTATTAGTGATCGAAGAGTCAGTGCTCAAAAGATTACATAGCCATATCTCGCTTCAGAAAATTCGAGATACATCAGCCAAGAAAAGCCAATGTATCAGATCACATTAACTAATCATATTCCTCTGACAGTGGAGATATAAAACGCGGAAGAAACGATGGCTGGAGTTTTGGCTTGAGCAGTAAGTTAAACACCTTAAATAATATATAAACATAAATGCATGTAACACAGAGTTACCGCGCCCTACAAGCACCAGAGAAAAAATGTGCATGATGATTTCAGGACACTGGGAATATGACCAAACAAACAAAAATGTGATGGAGATTAAAGTTCTGGCTTTCTGCAAACTTGAGTTTAGCTGGTGTCAGAGAGGCAGGTTTTAAAAGCCCTTGGCGAATTACAATCAAATTTCACCTCTACGACATCACACGATGAAAGTTGATTGCCAAAAAGAGGCTCTATCTCTTCAAGAGCCAGCCATAAACCTGACATGCGCAATGCGCCATTTTCATGCTGGAGCGGAACCAGATTAGCCAATTAAATTAACTACCAATTTACATTTAGCTTTCTCTCGCTTTGAAATTAAATTACAAGAAGGGTCTTTCCTGTCTTTGTTTAGTTTGCCTCAAGACAAAGAAAGAAATTCAAGAGTGTTGGACATTAACGTCAAATGCATTCGAATAAAGCTTTGAAAATAATGCATTCCTGGTGTGTTATGGCCACATGAATCCAGCGTTGGGTCAAGTATCAGATGTTGCAGATTCGATTCATGCCATGATAATAATGTTCATTTTGCCGGGACAATGCTTCAGTTTAAGTTTTTGTTAAATACGTACCTGACTATCGGCAGCGAAAGCTGTCTCAAAAATAATCTCAACGCATAACATATATACAGTTATATTGTATTGGCGATTACAGTATACTTATACTTCCAGTGTTCTTGCATGGTCTGGTCTGCTGGGGTGCAACATCGTGTTAGCTGACATTACTTGGAGGCAAGATTTCCATGCTCATGATTCTTCATAAGTGCGCAGCACATGATTCTTCTTTTACAACTGTGATTAAACCTAAAACTAGCGACTGATTTAGATTCACTAAGTCCTAATCTACGCGTCAAACACATGGAGTATCCAATGTTTCCCCCCTCAACATGGCATCTTACAGACAACAATAACCACATGTGAAATACTCAGCAAGAATGTGAACAGCGCCTTTATCAAGAATGCCCTTAATTGCAATCCGAATAATGTCAATTTCCGCTAAGTCACAACATTTTTTTTTATTTTTTACAGATCAACATGTCGTTATATTTCTATATAAAAGTAAGTGGATAATGGTAACTTCTTTTAATTGTAACTGTTCCCATGCTCCCATGTAATAGAGTGTATTTTTCATTACTAACGCCTTTGACAAAATAGGGACAGATGTATTTAATATTCATCTTTTATACTGTAGGTATGATATGCATTTCATCATGAGTGATCAATGACATGTAATACGGATACTGACATTCTGACAGCTACATCTACACCCTTTCATGGCTTAATGGACATTGTTGTTTGATCGTGAAAAAAAGTTTATCGTTAATATATAATATATATGTGTGTGTGTGTGTGTGTGTGTGTGTGTGTGCGTGCGTGCGTGCGTGCGTGCGTGCGTGCGTATGTATGTATGTATGTATGTAGGTAATGTGCATGTGTGTGTTTGCATATGTACCATTAAAATTTCTAATACTGCTGATCCGCCCACGCACGGCCCATCTATTCAGTACTTAAAATCGGTTTATACATTTATACATTTTGCATTCGAATTCGCCCATCTCTGATGAATGTCACTGCATTCAGCAGACACTATAGGGCGTAGACGCGGAAGTTGAGAAGGAGGAAAAGAACTGGTGATTTGTTGAACATCATGTCATTATTTTGTCTCATGGCTTAAAAGATTCAGGGAATTAAACTCCAGTGAAGAACTTCTGTTTATAAAGGTCAACATTACCCGCACTGCGAGGCAGTTTATATTAAGTTTCTTTGTTTACAGCGATTTCAGTATACATAGCGATCGATTTAAAATAAAATCACGTGATACCAAAAGAGATGATACGCTGTGTAGGTCGGCATGGCACGAGCGGGTAATACAAGGGCAAGACAGAGGCATGAGAGAGAGAGAGAGAGAGAAAGAGGCATGACAAACATACACACACACACACACACACACACACACACACACAGAAAGAGTGAGAGAGAGAGGCATGACAAACACACACACACACACACACACACACACACACACACACACACACAGAGAGAGAGAGAGAGAGAGAGAGA
>JAWQUT010000439.1:544197-557715 GCA_033807755.1 Ellobium chinense | reverse complement strand
CCCAAAATCACTTCTCCCCATCTCCGGCTTCAAATTATTGTGCACGCCGCTGACACCACACCCCTTCCCACCCCACAGCCCCAGACATGGCAATAACATGTAGTGCGATAGTGAACTCGTCCTGGCTGATCCCCTGCCTCCCCCCTCCCCCCGCCCTNCTGTGGTCCATCTCTAGATAAGTGCTGAGGAAACGTGGCAATCCACTCGCAATGCAGTGATCATTCACGACGACACCAGGAAGTGGAGAAATGACCATCTGATAATCATTTAAGACAATTTGCCCCGACTTGTCCTGGTGTAGACCGGTGTCGATAGGCGACTGAGGAACCAGGTGGTGAGAAATTTCACACTTAACCCTTTCTCTCAGTGCTCATGTCAACACATTACCATGTCCTCGTCAGTAAATAGAAGGAACAGACCGTTCTGGATTAGTCAACTTCAATGACACTAACCTCCGGTTTGCGGCAAATAGCCTGACTGCGTCATTATATTTCTTCCGACAATAAAAGCTGTATCAGCCAGTAAAATCCACTGCAACAGACCATAACCAATCATAATCCCCTGACAAGGGAAAAGCTAAAGCGGATGTACCGAATGCTAGAATTGTGGCGTGTGTTCCCGGATGACCAGGCAAACATAACAAGTGAGAGTGGTCCATAGTTCATAGGCGTTTTCAGTATCGAATGACATGCTAGTAAACAATACAGTATATTGTTGTATGGATGGTGTAAATCTAGGAAACAAAAAGTCCCTCTCGGTTATTTAGCACTGAGATGGACATGTGGGTATCGCAAGCCGTTATTCTAGTAATCATTTCTTCCGCTCAGGATCTTTCTATCACTAGTATCAGAGGACTGTGATTGGCTGACGTGCTCAGTTTAACTGGTTCTTATTGGCTGATACATCTTTTACTCTCCGAAGCGAGATTTGATGATGCTATCACACCACAGTTTTGGTCAAACAGGAAGTGAGTTTTACTGAACTTGACTAATTAGGAACAGTGTCATCAGCTTTATCCTAAAACCCAAACCAGCTTTTCACCAAATATTTCTTGATATCGTTATTTTGGGAGTAATCTTGAGAAACCATAAGCAAACAAACTAACAAACAAATAAAAGAACGAACAAGCATATTATACCCTCACAAGGGAACATTAAACGCCCTGGCGGAAGTAAACAGCAACAACAGAAGACATCATCATCACCAGCAACAACAACCAACAGTAACATTTACAGCCAATGCCAGAACATTGTTCATCTCCGTATAAATCCAATTCTATTACTCGCACATCACTAACCACCGCAAACCATCGGGCATTCAGAAGCCCTAACTGCTCCCTTCCCCCACCACNCCCAGTGTCATCTAAGGGTAACTCATTCGGGTTCGTAAACCGTTAATGGGTCCTAACGAGAAACGGTTGTAACCATCGCGCACCAGAGACCGGGTCTAGCCTGGTTTTCGCCTGCTAGGAAAATAATGAACATAAGTCCACTTCTATATTCATTACCACGCACGCAAGATGGCGGTCCTTAAGAGCGGAGATGCGGCTTGGAAACAGCGATAAGACAGACATAATGTTAACACTAGTAGCTGACTACTAGCTGACTACTAGCTGACTACGCGCTGACTACGCGCTGTGCAGCTCACTGGCTGTGTGACCTAGTTTTACCAATGTTATAGCGGATCAGCGCATACTGCCTGGCGGTTAGGATCCGTTGCCAGGACACACGGCTGCATAAATACGATCGCATAAAATATATACTATTGCCGCACTGAACGGTAACGAGCGCACGATAGTATATATACTATCATCGCATCACGATGGTTAAACATTGAAAGCTAGTGCTAATACATAGCATAAATAACAGTGCTGTATTTGTGGGAGATCATCTATTCACCGATATTGCGTACGTTATAGATACAAACGTGTTCGAAATAATGAATTCTGTTTGTCAGCTATTCCAGATTTGATTTCTATAGGTCTATTCATGAGTTTAGTATTACGATACTCCTTGTAAACCTAAAAACTAAAATAACATTTAAGAAAGGGGGATTTTTAATGTGAGCAAACTGGCCTGTAACTGCCCCAGACACTAGATGCTGATTTTAAGAATGTGAAGAATAACCATCAGAGTTTCTTTTCTTTGCCTTCAAGCGTATCAACGCCAACAAATAAGTCACATAATTCAAACGTCGACAACTGAGTTTTGTCTACTCCTTTGTGAGAATACTATTCGAGTCACTGGCATATCGTTATATTATATAGATATGTCATCATCCACATGTGAACACACTTCACCGTGCTGCCAGTTGGTTGAGCGGCTCAATAGTTCAAAAGACGTTCTTGCAATAAAAATCCGACTAATAAACACTGTTTTAACAAAAGAGGACTTAAATAATTATTTTCTTAGGACAGTGTATTCGTCTACTCGTTTGACGGTGAACAGATGGGTCCACTCTGCCATAAAATCGTCTCTACGGTCAAATCGGCGAACCCTGAGTCGTCCATTTCTCGTGTCCGTTTCATTGGGGTTTGAGGAAATGAGACAGAAAGCTTGGAATTAATATTTAAGAAAGTGTCACACTAGTTTTCCATGCACATCTATTTAAACAACTTGACCAGGTTTATCCATCCATCCATCCATCCATCCATCCATCCATCCATCCATCCATCCATCCATCCACCCATCCATCGACCCGTCCAGCCAGCTTTCCCTGATATTGCTAGTCCATTCATTCATTCATTCATTCATTCATTCATTCATTCATTCATTCATTCATTCACTCATTCATTCATTCATTCATTCATTCATTCATTCATTCATTCATCTAATCAAGCGCCCGCCTGACTTAAAGCCTCTTCTCCTTGGATAATAAACAAATAATTTTTTTTTTCCTTTGCCTTTGAAACATTGTCATAATAAAATTGACAGCTACCAATGATTGCTGAGATCTCACTGCATCACAAACTGATTTCTTGCAAGGGAGGTTACCAAAATATTTACATTCCTCCAGATGACGTGCAGTGCAGTGCATGTACGGTAAAACTCTGTATGCGCCTAACGGATTTACAAAGATAATTTACTTATTATCTGGGAGTTCTTAATATCTAGGTATACATGAAGATTAAAATGACAAAATAATTTAAATCCATGTACCTAAACCCCGTGTATCATAATGAGACATCCTTATTAAAATGAATATTTGAAAGCGATGTTCCTCTATGTTCAAGTGCCTACTTGTGTGTACAACTGTATGCATCACACTCTTATCAATTATCCTTTATAAGGCACAGAACGAGTCCTAAAAGTGATAGAATAGATATTATGGACTGACTTAGCATGACGTCTCCGCGGGTTTTTTAATTTACTCAACCTTCTGATACGACAGCAGGCAGAGTGGCGTCACATTTTGTTTACAAACCGTTTCGCTTCAGACAAAATAGCGTAGACCATATTGCCATGAAGAGGCAAAAGGAAGTAAGTTCACTTTTATCAAAACTCAGTTAAGTCTTTATTCTGAATCAGAGAAATAAGTGATGTCCACTAAATCGGTCCGTTTCCGTAAAACAACAACAAAAAAAAGGTTTTCGTTAGTCTATAGACAGAATATGTAAGGAAACAAGTTGATTGGTATGTCATATTTCCCTTAACCTCTTTTTGGCGATGTCTCAAATCTTTTTTTTTTTAAGATTTGCTTCCGTTAGCCACTTCAGGACACAATGGCTCAACATTTCTGTGGCCCACAACAGTGAAGAGAGAGTCCGGTGCCAGTTAAACACTACATCACTCACAGTAACCAGACCACTAATAGTGTCATACTGATGCGCAAAGTTCCGGTTACGGATAGCTCAGCCCACGATCACACGCCGTGATCCATATCTCAAATCAAAAACATATTATTTCTACTACAAACAGTTTTGTCAACCCAAAGCTAGAACGACGCGATTCTCAAAGTGCGTAGTGAAGATTTGTTGGGAAAATAATCGTTACGCACTGAACGACGGCGGACCAGACGCCATCATTAAGCAAGATTAGAACACGCAAGAGTGAAGATGCCCTTATCATGGGAGCAATAATACCATTATGTCAAACGCTCTATTTGCTAATTTGTGCCGGCTGGGGTGAGACGGGGGTCAGCTGGAAGCAATGCATGCCGATTGGATGGAAGATGTACACTGGATACATGCACGGACTCAGCAAGTTTACGAGGTTGACCTACCAGAGTGGCTTTGTACGCTTTGGTAAACATCTATTGAACTTATCTTGATAATATAGGCTGATGTAAAGTGAGGTAATCTTGGGTTTTCATGCATAACTCTGTGTCCTATAGGATCGTTCATAAATTACATATGTGACAAAGACACGCCAAAACAAAATAAAAATATTTTTTAAACATGCGTGTATCTTCATGAAATCTGGCAAGTACAGTCATCTTTTTTTTTTTTCTTTCAATTCGAAATCACATTTCGAACTTCTTAAAGCTGAAATTTCAGGGCGGTTTCTCCTCTTGCTGGATGAATAAGTCTGGCATTGTGTGATTTGATTTATTTTGGCTGACGACTAAGAAAGAATTTGAACTAACTCAGCCTGGAAGTAATATTTAATCTGACTTAAATTGTTTCCGCCATTTTTGTTTAACCCGGCCAGAAGCGCTTCCTGTCAGTCAGACCGATATTTTTGAAATAGCAAGAGAACAGTCACTGTAGAGGAATGAACTTTAGACTGAAAGTAAAGCGATCCAAACCAAATTCTATGGATTTACAATGTTCAGTTCGTAGATACTCTGTCTGGCCTTTGTAAGTAGATGAGTTTATCTAGACTAGACATGCTTTCAGTAACTTTCTTCTTTGTCTCAGTATGATTGTGAGCTTGACTGTAATTCCCACTGTTACACATTTACTAGATAAGCATGGAAGTCGCATTCAAGGAATGGGCACCTTATTGATCGTATTAATAAAAGCGTCATTTCTTTTAATAAGAGTCAATCATTTAGTAGAAAGTCTTGTCTGACAGTGGTACCGAAACATACCATTCTGTCTGGAATAAAATAATGGGTGAATAAAGCGTAGTTTGAGTGCAGTATCGCGATAAAACCAGTGTCCCGGTTTTACAAGACAAGGAAGAAAAATGTTTTGGTTAACTTGCATTGAGCAGGATGATTATTTTGAAGAAAGCTCTACTGGTAAATGCGCTGTAATATATATATAACACTACGTGTATAACATGTGATATTCTATTAAGATAGAACTTGCTGAGATATAGACTAGTTTTTATTTTTTTAAAAGTTGTATAGGGTTTGGGCACTAATATTGCTTTGATGCAAAAGTCTGACATGACCTCATGTTGGGAAAGAGCACTAACTTTTCAATAATGACATTTGGTCAAGTTCCTGAAAGAGCCCCAGTAATATTCGAATATGTGTTGGTAGGACAGTTTCCTATGGTACTACAAGGCTGTTGAATTGAGAAGTTGAGATATTAACACAATAATAATATGTACCATGTTATTGACAGTCCACAACAAAGCCGTCAAACCCGGACGGCGTTTCGGTCGGTGTAGTGTTTATCGGGATATTGCATCCAAGCGACGAAGTGCAGTTTGAAGAGACATGGTGACCTCATTTTTAACAACATCAAACAATCGTGGAATCTAGTTTTGGAAAGCCGCTTCCCAGTTATTTCAAGTATGACAGACACCCTCGTGCAACTCGGAAACTGTATATAAAAGCCTGTGACAAACCCTCTGATCTTCTTAATTTACACGCAGACCAACTTCATTGTTTTATCATTCTGCTGGCTAATACCACAGTTTGTCATGAGGATCATATAAAAAAAAAGAGCCCTTAAATAACAACTTTGCCAAGCTGTAAACAATGTCCACTGTTAATTAAGTTAACTAAAATCATCGTGGGCGGCACGTGTCGAAATGTAAACGGGCAATTCCACCAGAGTGTCACACCAGGCACGTTCATTTCTGAAAAGCTTTGACTCAATACCAGTTAATTTTTTGTTTGTTTCTACCACTTAGTAGAGGTTTTTTTAAACTTTGAATTTAAACCAAAACTATTTGCTATAAAGTCAGAGTGAGTTGTTTTTTTCTCTTTACAGAAAGCAACATGACTGACGCGGCTTTTTGCTGGAATTGTCCAAACATTGTTAATGTGAGCGGCGTAACGTGTATTTGATCTAATGGAACTTGCAAGGACATAAAATCTAATTTGGCTGCTGTCAGATGCAGGTGCAGGCGGGTTGGGATCGGCCCATAATGGTGATTAGATCATCCTGTACTGCTCACAAAAAGCAAGGGATGTTTTATTAATGTATAAAACGCATTTACAATTCCCCACAGAACCCGTTTAGAATGCGCATCATCTGTCACCCGTCAAGAGAATAATCAATCACTTACTTTGTGAGCATAAAAAGACTTCTCGACTCGGCACATAACTTCAGTGTATGCATTATTTACTTGGTAAAGAAAATGTAATGCATTAAAAATGAGTATGCATAATGAAGAATAGAATAGAATAGAACTTTATTAGTCTCTTGGCTAGACACAATACATAAATTTCACAAGACGGTCCGGTAGGACTGATCCTCCCCAACTTACGTGGGCAGGCCAGGATTTTTTTGGTTTCCTTTTTCAGTAAATAAAGGAGGAGACTTACATAAAGAATCGCAAAGTGAATAATGAGTGGAGAAAATCCAGTGAAGTTCATGTCTAGATCTGGGACTGAAGGGACCTCTCAACTCATGGACATATTTCGTCTTGAAGACTCAAAATTCCATGCTTTTTTTTTTTTTTCACACTCAAGTTATAAGACCATCCCATCTTATATTATAAACGGAGATTCCCGCACCACACATTTTCCCAGACTCACCTATGAAATACTTACAACCACTATATTTATTTCCATTATCTACAGTTTTTTATTAATTGGTTACTTTTAGTGATTATGTGATTGGATTAAATGAATACTGCATACATTTCTCATGCGCTTGTCTGCACACACTGGGTCTCAGTAGCAGAGATTTGTATACATATCTGAGATCAAAAGAACGACCTACACACACTTTGAGGAGTGTAAATTTGATAATTAAACACCCATGATGTTTGTGATCACACTTCGTTCATTTGTAACAGAACCGCTGAAATCACGTCTCAGACAGCTAATGAGGATCTCAAACACCTCAGTCCTTATTCCATTGCTATAGCTCACTTTGCTGAAACACAACTTCCGCTTAACCCCACCAGCACTGAAAGAACGGTTATAGGTCCTGTGAGATAGATTAGAAAATCACGGATGAGGATCATCAGTCCAACTGCTGTTCTATTTTTTTAATATGCAAATCAGATAATTTGCATAACTGTCACATTTTCCAAATTATTTCACCATAACAATAACGTCCAGGCTGTTCGAGAGCTAGAAATAGCACACAGTGTTGGGGGTATCGCTGAAACAAGTTTTTAATGTTAGCTGAAACAAATGTTCTACAAAATTTTACTTCAAAATATATTTAAATTACAAGAAAAAGTTCCATTATATATATTACACACACACACACACACACACACACACACACACACACACACNAAGAGAATACTGCATCAAATTTCTAAATACATCTATAAGTCACTGGATAAGTCACCTACACAATCATGTAATAATACATGTGACTAGGTAAGGTGCCTATGCACACAAATACACAGATACGCAATTTTACATCAACACAAAGAGTCACACACATAATTTAGAACTAAATACACACATGCGCACGTGCTCTAACCTCTAATGTGTATCCCTTGTTTGTGTCATTAACCTCGCTCTCACTTACCTAACACCAACCCCCTCGTATCAAACACTTCCTGTCACGGTAGGAAAGTGTAAAGAGGAGCAAATATTAGAATATTGCACGCACTTCTTAACAAACTGTCTTTCCTGGAAAAAAAAAGCAACAAACAATATGTGACTTTTTTTCAACATGAGCCCGTGTCGGACTATTGTACCAAGTAACGTCAGTGACAAAAACCGATAGCCCTCTCTAGTTTGACTGTAACTCATTAAGTTCTACCTCTATTCTCTTATATAAGGCATTCACCTGGAGAACTCACTTCCAAAGAATCGCATATCTATGTGTAGTATGACTCAAATAATGCATTTTTTACTCTAAAACTTTTGGCTTTAGGGGGCGTTTATCTGGATACTGCAGTCAAGAGAAGAAAGGATTTTTTTTTCCTACAGTACTTCCGACTTAGACAGACAGACAGACAGATAATACATGCACATCTATGTCTGAGGGTGATCACAAGCGATTTCCTGTAATCGATATGTCCACCCTAATGGACGGACCAGGCTCCAATTTCGACCGGACGTGAGTGTATGTCTAGAACGTGAATTGCCATGACATTTGCCAGCCACACCACGCAGGCAGACGGAGTAGCAGCCCTTTGCTATGCTTAAACGATCATGTTTGTTATTATCGACTCTTGTTTCTTGGATGTTCCCGTTACATTAACCGATTTAGCTTGCCGTGGAGAACGATGATTTGGAATAGTGCCCTTGATGTCAGCGGGCCACAGTGATACTCTGCCCTCTTCCAGATGAGACTGACTTAACAAAAGGAGACTTAAAAAGCCGTGTGTACAACAAGCGATTACAGCTGTTTGTAGATCTAGTCCCGATTTAAGGTCTTTGAATCTTTGAAATGGCTAAATCACTGACTGAGTGCAGCCCCATTAATCCGCTAAAGAAGCCTTGCCATCGAAAACAAACAACAACAACAACAAGAGCTGTCATGTAAACTAAAAGCGAGCGGTGCTGATCTAGTGGACATCTGTGTGTCCAGTTTATTTGGGAAAGTTCAGTGTTGTGTGTCCACACCACGCCTACTGTCCAGCCTATCTTGTGAACAAGATTAATATAAGCCTCATTAAGACGTAAATAGACATCAAGAATAAATTGTTTTTATCACTGAGTACATTGGTAGCTTTTTTGTTTTCATTTTTGGTGCAATGAGAGTTACATTTCAACATAATTATTTTAGAGCTTACTTAGACATACAGTCGACATACAGTCAGATTTACCTCAAACGATCAAATGATATTTTGAGATTTTGAAATGTGAAAGAAAATGCATCAGATTATAACATTTTGGGTTTTTTTTAACTTCTTAAAACATAATCCTTAACTATTTCATGATCACAACGATGAAAGGGTCCAGATCACAATTTCCCTCACCCATTTTTGTTTTTGTGGCTATATGCCTTGCAGCCAGTCAATTTGAGCAGATCAGTATTGACTGGTATAACGAAAGCTTAATGTAAGCGCTGTTAGCAGATAAAATAAACGCCGCTTTAACCGGCAAGGGTTCACCTCATGCAAAGGAAAATAAAATGTCTGAGGAAATGCTGATTAAAGAATTATTGTTCACTCCAAAAGTTATCAGATTTACCTCTACAAAACTCAAATTTATCTACAATTATTCAATTTTCGGCCATATAATAATTATATACAACCTTTTTCTCAATTTCTTCAAGAAACAGAAATTCGATATCGGACGGCCTCTACCATTTTCAGAGAGTGATATACCAGGATCTACTCCAGCTGTACAAGTGTCGTTTGGGCTGGCTACAAAACATTTGATACTGTACTGTATATTACATGGCTGTCTGGCACGCAGATGTAACAGAGCCATTGCTCATTGTTTCCTGCGAGACTGTCTGATCCAGCCCAATTTGCTATTTTGATTATTTTGGACCCCCCAAATGGGTTACAGATCATCTTGAGAGGAAACTTCACTGAGTACATAGACCCTGGCAGCGGAAATACGTCACGGGACTGGTCATCTAGAATGTCTTTTTGATGATCTCTGTAGGGAATACAAAATGCTGATGGCGGATAGAGCTTGTCGTTCGGGGAATAAAAGATGTAGTCAGGGATCTGGACAATTATTATAAAGTAAGCATACGGACCATGCTTCCGAAATAATAATAATGATTATAATGATCATTCTAATGAGGTTTATGTGTTCTGTTTACAGGCGAATGCCCGCTTAAACGACATAGGACAGGGACAAGAAGGGGGGGNGGGGGGGGGGGGGGTGGCATTTAATGTAAATGTCATATTACACCCGTACATCACTAGCATTCTGACAATACAAATGACTTGTCATCCCTGGGAAGAAGAAGAAGTTATAAGGAGATATCTGCAGTTTAGGCGGTCAGTGCTGGCTTTAACTGTAGGGCCCTGAGGCGGTCACACCAAGCTGCAAGACGAAGGCTACCAACAAAGTGGCCATAACAACGACTAACTGCTCCACCAACATATCAACACACGAGCCTTCGCCTTCGGATTCACCAGTTTCTGGCCTCAAACAACAGTTTTTTTCTGCGCGACTTCTAATCTTCTACTTCCCAAGGATGAAAATTCAGCTGAAGAAAATTTGATCTGAGGTTATAGCAGAGATGTAGGCTGAATCGCAGATAGTGCTTGACAGACTGGCCCATAAAGACTTTCAGGGATACTTCTCGATTCGGCAGCGGCAGTAGAATCATTGTCCTTCCTTCCAGTAAGACAATGTTGAGAACGATAAGGAAATAGAACACCTAGTGTAACTGTACGAGCTCTTATAGGCACGTCCTAGAATTTTTGGATCGCACCTCGTATGAATAATATACAGTAATGAAACTGAGCGGAGTACTCGCAAACTCGGGCTTACGCAGACTGCTAAAGAGATTTGGCAACGATAAATAACCGTTCAGACAAACGAGTCATCTTTCTTATAAAGTAAAGGAAAACTACAGTTATAAGACAGGCAATTCCACCCTTTCTCTACGAGTTTTTATCGTGAACACACACAATGTTTTTTTTTTTATTTTGGTCTGCTTTATCTAAATGGATGTTTTTAAATGCCAATATCGCTGTCAATTATTGCGGCTACAAGGGCGGATATCTCCCCACACAACAATTCCTTCAACTGGGTTTCTCCGTTGTCTTCTGCTGTCTCTGGTTAGAGTTTAGCATTGACAGTGTCAGGTGAAATGTGCACGGTAGTTTCTCAAAGAANAACCATTCCCCGAGCATCTTCATCTTTTTCTGTCTTGATTTCTGTCGACAGTTGGACTCGGTGCGGCCGCACTCAGTGCGGTTGGACTCGTTGCAGTTGGACTCAGTGTTGTTGGACTCAGTGTTGTTGGACTCTGTGTGGTTGGACTCAGTGTTGTTGGACTCTGTGTGGTTGGACTCAGTGTTGTTGGACTCAGTGTTGTTTAACTCTGTGTGGTTGGACTCAGTGTTGTTGGAGTCAGTGTTGTTGGATTCAGTGTGGTTGGACTCAGTGTTGTTGGACTCAGTGTTGTTGGATTCAGTGTGGTTGGACTCAGTGCGGCCAACGATCACCTGCCAAAGCGATCGGGTTTTAGGAACGAAGGGTTCGCACGTTTCATACGTCACAAGGCAGACAATACTCTCAACAGCATCATTCTAATTTTGCACTCTAGCTTATTGCTGCTGTTTTCCACAGTCGGAAATCTACCTAGTAAGGAAATCTACCTAGTAAGGAAATCTACCTACTAAGGACACAGGCCGTTTTGATGTAGATTAACTTTGGCCTGTTACCGATTTTGCAAGTGCATAGAGACATTGAAAACCGTTGTTTCATTTTTCTTCACCAAGATCAGCATCAGACAACAAGAAAGCCAAACGAGTTATCTCTAGGGCAAGCAGCGTAGTACCGCATGGACCTACCTTTACTTAGCGTATTTCTGTGAAGAAGACGAAGGAAAAAAAAATAAAACCTAGTAAACCTTATTGTAGACACTAGACTAGAATCTGAGATGGTTCAAATTTCTGCGAAATTTCAACATTTTTGAAACAGCTATGCCGAATACAAGACATCCATAAAAGTGTTATTAACTGTTTTTTACCTACGAGATTCTATCCATTTTTCGCGAGGCCCGCAATAATAACAATGAAATTAAAAATTGTTTATTAAGCTCTCTAGTAGATATCTACATCAGAGCAATGCATACATACACAAACTGTGAAGAAAGTGGAAAAATCGAAGGCATATACAAATAGGTTTTAGAAATAATAATTTTAAATGGCAAATTTATGAGAATATATGGTAAGCAAGGTCAGTCTGACAGTTTTCTCATAATAATATGCGTGTGAGCGCAGGGGTCTAGAGTAATCCAATAAGAGGTCACGGAACAGAATATTAGAGAATATATTAGCATACTTGGCAACCGTGCTTCTTAATCACAGGAGAAAAAATACATAATCCAGAGTTTCTAAATAATGTGAGATTGCGAGGGAGAACGTGAGAGAGAGAAGGGAGGGGGCAATGAGAGAAAGAGAGAAGGAGAGAGGGAGGGAGGGAGGGAGAAAAAGAGCAGAACCAGAAACAAACAAATTTGCGTTTCACTTACGGGTTCCCCTCACCCCCACCAACCCACCCCACCTCCACCCTTTTTTTCTTTTACAAACTATTTACAAGTAGGACTAAGTCAATACCAATAGTTTGAATGGATTTTCGTTGTTGTTGTTGTTGTCTTGCAAAATTTATTCTTAACGAGTAAAATTCAACTTACAAACTTCACGAGACTGACAATGAGTTCATGTTCCTCAATGACTGATCTCTGTTGGGAACTTCACGTGACTCTACCTACACCAATTTCCAGCGCTGTTTGTCAGCTGTACTGGTGTATTACAGGGTCCTGTACATTCAGATATACTATTAGGGACATCTACACTGAAGTGGGATAACAGACAGTCTTATTTTAGCCAGCTCCTGTGAAGCGTATAACTGATTTAAGAAACACAATAGTGTAATTGCGTTATCCAATCATGGCTTCTGAAAGTGGAAGACACATCAACCAATAAAAACTACTGTAGCAGACCCTATCAGCCAATCATATTACTACTCTTCTGACAATGGAAAAGTAGAAAGCGGAACTAATGACTGCTGGAGTTGTAGCTTGCAATGTTCATATCATGCAGTGACCTCGGCTATTCTAGTTTGAACACGTGGAAAGGATTTGGGTTTTTTTTTCGTTTTTTTTCGAAAGGTCAGTGTTGTCTAGTCTGCCTGATACGAAAGAACAATTATTATTAAGAGCATGTCGGCGGGTACATAAACTTGATTTGCTGTTTGATGGAATACAATGTGTGTGTGTGACACTTTGGAAGGGTGGGAGGGGGGGTGTGGGGAAGGGGTGTTTTAAGAAAATAAACTGTATGCATTGACTGAGGCATACAATCAGAATTTACTCCAGACTAAATAATAAGTGAGAATGATTCATTCTATATTCTAGTTTACTATTGTCGCTGTCTGTGATTGGTTCACAGATGAGTTCAGTGGCGATAATAATGGGGATCATTGTACAATCGAATTGTGCATGCCCTCTCCCCTCCTCCACCCATTCCCCAACCTTAATGTCAGCTCAGGTTCTCTCCCTTGACATAAATAATCTTACCGACTCTCTCATTAACCACCATTCCCACAGATTCCCCCCCCCCC
>JAWQUT010000439.1:509471-544191 GCA_033807755.1 Ellobium chinense | reverse complement strand
CCCCTTTCAGCCCCTTGTTTTCTCTTCACTAATCTCTCCGTGCCACGCCACTGGGTGAATTCCAGGGACAATAAGAAACTGAGAACTGACATTCCTAGCGGCTTCTCCACCTACACACAATCACTTCAGGGCCGATAAGCCTGGATGCATACTGGACACTTGATTATTCCCCTTGAATCGACTGGTCTTTGGAGTGTAAGTAAATTTCCCACTTCCTGGATTCTTGCAGCGAAGCTCTACTAGGTCTTTGACACCTATTGTTTTTTCTTCTTTTGGCCCTATTAACATTTTGCGTTATTCTAAATATACCACTGTGATTTGGGGAAGTTTCTTCCATGGAGGTTAAAGTACTTCTTCTGCCCGATCTTTTAACGGGAAGAAAAAGGGGGGTCAACGCCCAAAATTTTTCACAAATGTCTTTTGAAAAAGATCACCTCAAATTCTGATTTGGTCCCCAAATTTTCATTTGGCTGGTTTTGACCGCGTGCGAATACATAGGTCTACACATTTTATTTTTTTATCTAGAAGGCTCAAATTGTACCTGAAACTTTAAAATTGGATGCTTTATTTAGATCACAGGTCATATTACACATTTCTACACCCTAACACAGGCTGGCAGGGCCCCAAAAAAGGGGGATTTTATATATTAGCGGATTAATTGGCTTGTACACTATGAGTGATTTGCCCTTCTAATAGGTGTCACAAACCTACTAGTGGACAAGGGCGACAAACAGCAACGCAAAGAAGTGGACCTGTTGTCTTGGCTGGATTTAGTGTCCCCTAGGGCGAAGTGGTCCACAATCGGAGCTTAGAAAGGGATCTGGGGGTCTTTGCTCCGATGACAAGTGTGTGTGTGCTCCTTCCGTGGTGCACTCATATTCCTCCTGAACTCCAACAGTGTTTTCTTTCTGCGTGTACATGCACTGCATTGCATTGCCTGACACTTCATGAAACAGAGACTGAGTTACATTCTCGGACCAACAGACTCCACGCTCCTATTTTGTCCCCCAAAATATCACGATCTCCTACATTATTGAACTTAATTTGCCCTTTGTACGTATACAGTAGGAAGGATCCTGGATTTATGAATCTGAGTGTAAATTACTGTAATCTTTATCCTTGTTTCGTAAATTTGATTTGAAGTTTGGGACTTTGGGACATTCACTTCGGCGTAAATTTGGCCTTCTGTGCAGAACGGCGTCTCCTTGAGGACATCATAAAGTTTAAAAGAACTGAAAGGCCATATTAAAATTTTGTTTCGTTCGTTTTTAAAGTAAAAGTTAATGACAGGGGGTTTTCTTGGATTTGACGACAGAGAAAATAATGTATTAGTTCAAAGAGAAAAACCGACTTGGGCTTGGGCTTTCGTAACTAGCATGGAAAAATGAAGATCATAATGAGAAAACTGCCGGCATAGCCAACATGTCCCTAAAGATTCCAGCCCAATAACTATCCACATAGTATTTTCTACTGTATGACTGTACTTAAGTATTAAGAACACTCCTCTTAAGTTCGTCTTAATTACAGTGCATAATGGCAACTCATTGTCAATGCCCCTCTTCCCTCCCCCCCACCGTTCACCCACCACTCACAGCTTCTCCCCATGTTCCCACCCCACGACAACATCAATATACATTCATCTGGATCTGTAAGCAGCGTATATCCAGCAGGTACAATGTTAGGGCTCTCTAATGTTAGGGCTCTCTAATGTTAGGGCTCTCTAAGGTCTACCTGGGTTATTGCTCGAGCTATCGTCAGAGGAGAGAATGCACATTAATTGGGAAAGTTCTCATCAGAATCAAAGGACCCTCACTCTACCGCACCCTTCTTCCTAACCCTAATTCTGCTCTTAACTGTAACTCTAGCACACGTTTGGAGAGGTCCAAGATTATATTGAATGCATTTATGGCACATGAGATTCCAAGCAACCATTCGTTACCCCCTAAAACCTCAGCATGTTCTTCTTCCACACCCTTTTTCCTCTTTCCGAAGAATCCTTCTCTACAGCGCTGTTGGGAAATGACCCACTGTAAAATAAACTCCATGACAAAACGAAACACATTTTCGGATTATCAAAAACTCCTGAAGAGATGAAGACAAAAAATGGATGTACAAAACTTTACAGCCCAAATATCACGTCAAGCTCACAGTACATTAACTCCAATCTCCAATGAACGGAAAGGGGCGATTATCCGGCGACAAGAATTTCTGAAATGCGGGCGGAAATCTGAAGAAAAGCGTATTAATACTTGGCTCGCTTCATTTGATGGCCAAGAATCTGAGAATGGAATGCACAAGATTAGCTTTTTTTTAATGCCAGACAAGAAAGGAGATGAGAACTCTTCTGAATCTGTCTTGCAAGGGCTTGACGAGCTTCCGCTTTTGCTCTCTGAGATTAAGTCACAAACAGAAGATTGCGTGCCTATGAGTTGCCGTTCTTCCTTTGTGTTTTGGCTTTATGCGTTTAATGACAATTGAGAATGACCTCAAGATTTTAAATTCCTAACGAGCAATCCATAGTTTTAGAATTTATCTTTGTACTTCGAAAACAGCGTAAGTAAGATTTAGGCCATTTTGAATACCAATACCACGTGCCGTATACGATGAAAGCCCATCATGAAATGAAACAAAAAAGCACCATAATACTTTTTCTCGAAATTGCAGCTGCCAAGTATACGATGACGTATTTTTTTTTTTTTTTTTNNTTTTTTTTTTTTTTGTACTTTGCCATTAAAGAGTCTAACGCATACCATTTCTTAGAAGAGTGATGGCCATTATCAAGAGTCAGTCACTATATATTTATAAGGTATTTGAGTTTCTTTGCATCCTATAAGCATTTAGAAACAGATTAACCCTCAAAGGTCCACTGTGCCGTATATGGTACACGAACTTGGTGTTTCCGTAAAGACTGATATCTATAAATAACTTCAAAGACCAGGTATACCGTATAGATGTATGGCAAATAGTATTACCAAATAAATACATAGTGTCAAAATTAAAATGTCATAAATGTTCAACAACAATATCTAAGTCAATAACTCTATATTAAAAAAAAGAACATGTTTTGTTGCTCTAACGCTTAAAATTTTTACTCCTGGGCACCAGAGGTTTAAAAAAGGTATAAAGTTCAAGGTCGTGATTCTTATTTACATGTTGTTGAGGTCCCGAATCCAGGCAATGCCTTCTCACACAACTTAATGTTTTGTACCTCAGCAAGCAATATTAGTCAGTAACAGTATCAGCTTCCTGAACAATGCAGCAATCAAAAAAGATCATAAGGAAAACACGATGCTCTGTTATAGTGAGATGGCATGTGTTTACACCGATGTCGAACCCGTTTAACCGGACTTATCTGCTCATGACTTGCATTAATATGTGCATGTGCATGAAGTATGACAAACACTGCTTGTGTTTTGGGGGAATTTCCTAGGGTTAATGCCATGAGTTCATTAACGCAAGGATTAAACATCCGGTCGCTGGAGTAAATAACCAAAAAAATATCTACTTAAGGGAAGCCCATCCATCAGTGCAAATCTCCTCTCTCCTTCCCTCCCCACCCCCTCCCCTTCAACCCACACAATCATCAATATATAACAGCACGACATCAAAACTCTAATCACGATCACGTCCACAGGGGTCGTTATGGATTCTTTTTCATTTCATCTACTTTCTCAAGTCATAGTGACCCTGAACATTCAGCTCATTGTACTCCTCATGTGAGATCATCACAGAGACCAGGCCAGGTAAAGAAGGACACTCGATGAGGTAGTTTCTGAGTGTACAGTGCTGTGAGGCAGTCACATGTTAAATATGTGGACTGCTCATGTCATTCATCATGCACTGTTTGTTTGTTTGTACCTTCGTTCGTTTGTTTGTTTGTTTGTTTGTGGGTTTGCTTGTTTGATATTTTTTCTTGTTTTTCTCTATCTGAATTAATATTTATCCTGTGCTTTGATAACTGATATAGTATATTTCGTACCGTTTTTTGTTTTGTTCTTTCCTCGCTGTTCAGCCAGCCAGGCAGCCAGCCAGGCAGCCAGCCAGCCAGCCAGCCAGTCAACCATTGTTCGCTCTCATTCTTTTTCTTTTTCTCCTTGTTTTTCTCTTTCTCTTGTATCTAGATCNCTCTCTCTCTCTCTCTCTCTCTCCCCCCCCCCCCCCCTCTCTCTCTCTTACTCTCTCTCTTAATCTCTTTCTCTTTTTCTCTCTTTTTCTTCCAGCATCGTTTATCACTTACCCTCTTTCGTGACGTCCTCTCGCTATTCTCTTCCTTATTCCCAGACAGTCTGTATCCTGCAGAAAGAAGAAGAAAAAAAAAGATGAGAAAATGAAAAGAACCGTTACATAGGAGATGGAAGAAGAAAACTAAAGTGATGGAGATACTCATATCTTTTGACTGAGGTATATAAGCAAAGAATGACTGCACTATTTCTGACTGTGAAGTGGTGACTGTACAGTATTTTTATTCTCCTGGCTTGCCTATGGAGTCGAGAGTGTCTGCGCATCCCCTAGTGACATCTTGCCTACTGAATCTTTCGATGTTGACCATTGGCATGTCTTCAACATGTCTTCTCACTAAAGTATAATAGTCTTCTTTCTTCTGCCTCGGGCAAATCGTGATTTCAACTTTCAAGTGTTCTATGCCCACTTCGCAAATCTAATGACTTTTCCAAGGTGGATATACTTGGGTTATTTATAGAGGCGGAGTTAGACAAGAGAAAACACTCCCGGGAGAGTCCTTGGAAAACATAATCTGTTTTCTAGCCTCTCCTCTCATGCTTTAACCCATCTCAGCGTATGATGTATATGTATGACGTGACTCTTTGGACCAAACATTTCTTTGACGCACCGGTACGATCTGGAAATAGCAATTCCAGTTCGTATCCGATATGTCCATACGTCATTTTCCCTACATAATGAACACAATGAATTAGATACAAATACACACCATTAGAAATGGCAGTGAAAACGTTCAAGTTTCACTCATCAACAGAAGCCCCAAATATAACAGGAAACAGCAGAAAGCTAGAACTAAAGAGTAAACAAAGAGAAGAACCATCAAATTGTGATCTTAGTTTATAACAATAAACATGAAAACAACAGCATTGTGGGGGATCAAAAAACAAATCCGCACACAAGGTCATCATCTCTCTGCACTGCGGCCGGGCGATACTTGAAATCTAAGTATCGATGCCAAAACCAATATTCACAAGATGTATCGGTACAATTCCTGCAGTCATTACATCTGCTTTCCCTCGTCCATTGTGAGAAGAACATGATTGACAGATACCGTCTCTTTCTTTGGCCTTTATTCGCTGATATATCTTTTATTTTCGGAAACGATGTGATACAATCACATCTCTTTGTACCTTTACAGTTTCCTTGAACCAGAATGGAGCTTTGTTGGAGTTAGCGAAAAGAGATTCATCTACTGAAGACACACTGACATATTCAAAGCGGAGGTAAGTTATAAAAGTCAAAGAACCGTGTTCTAGGTATGAAGATGCCAATAGCACCTGGCATAAAAATATGCAATTTTAAATAGTCCCTATAAAACCAGAAAATTGGCCATGGGGAGGGGGGAAAGGGGTTGGATTTTAATTTCAAAGGCTTAGATAGGTGCAAATATATGTGTAGACTCAGAATAGGTGAGGTAAGGTTACCCAGTTTACTGAGTGAAAAGGCCTAAAATATTAGGTTGTCTGCTTCACTGCCTAAGTTCTCAAAATCTAACTGGTTCAGGTGCATTTTTCTTTGTGTCAAAATTTGGAGGAAGAGCTAAACAACATATTTGGAAAGTGTTTTGAAACGGCACCCAGGATAAGTTAATGAGAGGTGTAAAACCTAATATAGCCAACAGTGAAAAATACATTGGCATCTTCATACCTTAAGAAAGAAGTACCCGGACACATAGTGAACTGCTAAAACTGTTCTAAATCTCTTTCCCCATCTTCTTTTCCAGTTCCAGTCAGCTGTGCAATTGGAATGCAGTGCTTCAGTTTGAACAGGGGGTAGAAACTTCCANGGAGTCCATGCAATCAATCTGTCCACATCAAGAGACCAAATTATCCTCATAAAATGTGTTGGATCTTATATTTCATTTAAATGATGATCTCTATGAATGTCAGCGTCGACAAGACCAGCTGGAAATTATGAAATGAAAACATCAACAAGATGATGTCAATATTTGCGCTTGAATTACCTTGTGAAACACAGTTTTGTAGATCAAAACAGCCATTATCTGTTCATATTCTCTAGCCCTATAAAATAAGATTAATCCTTCACGTGGAAAAAAAAATATACATCAGAGTTATTGAAGTTTTTTGTTACAAATTAATTTTTTGTTAAATCAAGCGAGCATGGAAATGAAAAGATAAACCACTTCTTGTGGTGTTACTTTTACTCCAACGTTCTGACATCGGTGTATGTGTGTGTGTGTGTGTGTGTGTGTGTGTGAGAGTGTGAATGTGAGTGTATATGTGAGTGTGTATGTGAGTGTGTAGGTGAGTGTGTCTGTGAGTGTGAATGTGAGCGTGTATGTGAGTGTGTATGTGAGTGTGAATGTTAGTGTGTATGTGAATGTGTATGTGAGTGTGTATGTGAGTATGTATGTGAGTGTGAATGTGAGTGTGAATATGAGTGTGTATGTGAGTGTGAATGTGATTACGACTGTGAGTGTGTATGTGAGTGTGTATGTGAGTGTGAGTGTGAGTGTGAGTGTGAATGTGAGTGTGTATGTGAGCGTGAATGTGGATGTGAGTGTGTATGTGAGTGTGTATGTGAGTGTGTATGTGAGTGTGAATGTGAGTGTGTATGTGAGTGTGAATGTGAGTGTGAATGTGAGTATGAATGTGAGTGTGAATGTGAGTGTGAATGTGTGTGTATGTGAGTGTGTCTGTTAGTGTGAATGTGAGTGTGTATGTGAGTATGTCTGTGAGTGTGAATGTGAGTGTGTATGCGAGTGTGTATGTGAGTGTGCCTGTGAGTGTGAATGTGAGTGTGTCTGTGAGTGTGAATGTGAGTGTGTATGTGAGTATGTATGTGAGCTAATAAATAGAATTGAATTGAATTGAAGTGAGTGTGTCTGTGAGTGTGAATGTGAGTGTGTCTGTGAGTGTGAATGTAAGTGTATGTGTACTGTCCATAGCTACAGGGCAGGACTTTACATCACAGCAGGCCACATAAACAGACATCATTGAGTAAAATGCTGAAGACTGAAGACTATTCTAATCATATTATGATCGAATCAACCTGTTACTAAAACCCACTGTTTGCTGCTGTCACACCATTTAAACCTCTGACATTTCGCGAGAAAATTAATTTTCATATAGAGTAAAAACATGACTGTAATTAGATAATTATATTACTAAAATCCGATGGTAAAGAAACGATGGTATTTGGAGATGAAGTTTTCCTAAGATAACCGATTACAAAAAAAAACAACCTATGTTATTCAAAAAGGTGGCCCACCCTGGACACCTGTCGGAATTTTGAGGCACGCAAAAGAATTAATCAGTTGCAAAGGACAACTCTCCGATACACTCAAACTTCATTAAATGGGTTCGATGGAGAGAGAAGAGAAGAGAAGAGAAGAGAAGAGAAGAGAAGAGAAGAGAAGAGAAAAGAAGAGAGAAAAGAGAAGAGAAGAGAAGAGAAGAGAAGAGAAGAGAAGAGAAGAGAGAAGAGAAGAGAAAGAAGAGAAGAGAAGAGAAGAGAAGAGAAGAGAGGAGAGGAGAGGAGAGGAGAGAAGAGAAGAGAAGAGAAGAGAAGAGAAGAGAAGAGAAGAGAAGAGAAGAGAGAAGAGAAGAGAAGAGAGAAGAGAAGAGAAGAGATAAGAGAAGAGAAGAGAGGAGATGAGAAGAGAAGAGAAGAGAAGAGAGAAGAGAAGAGAAGAGAGAAGAGAAGAGAAGAGAAGAGAAGAGAAGAGAAGAGAAGAGAAGAGAAGAGAAGAGAAGAGAAAAGAGAGAAGAGAAGAGAAGAGAAGAGAAGAGAAGAGAAGAGAAGAGAGAAGAGAAGAGAAGAGAAGAGAAGAGAAGAGAAGAGAAGAGAAGAGAAGAGAGGAGAAGTAAATAAAAAAGACAAAGAAGAGAAAGGACTAAAAATAAGGAAAAAATGAGAACAGCAAAAGGAAAACAATTTCAGAAACAGGAGAGGAGAAAAAAAAAGTGAAGGCCAGAGAGGGAGGAAAAAAAAAAAAGAAGCAACAAGAATTAGCATCAGAATCATAAAATAATCTTCGCTGGTCTGTGGATCACATTAGCAGAAACAGACTTAAAACCCGCCAACGCAAACATCACAATGTTATAGAAATAGAAGACGCCATTACTATAGTCAGTTACAGTGAACCCGTTCAGCGGCTCAGCAAGACAAAAACACACCACATAAACAGCACAAGGCCATGTGAAAGTTGGCACCTTTAATGGAATTCTCTTCAGTTTTTTCTCTTTTTTTCTCTTTTGAAATTAAATGCAAGCGAAAGGATGCAAAGCCACTTTGCCCACTTTGACACTTGACACCTGAGAAAACAGTTTCATTATTTTTCTAGCATTGTCGCTCCCCTGATTTAATCCAGGGCAAAAACCTTTCTGCTCCCTCTCTCCCCCACTCCTCCCCCTCTCCCCTCATCCCTTAATCTTAATTCTCTGGTGTATGAGAGCAGTTTTTTTTCTTTGTCGTTTGTCTCCATAAGCAGTTCATTGAATTTGTGCTGGCAATCCAGCAAGTAATTTTCCATGTAGCTGTAAAAGACACAAGCAAATGTACTGGGTTTTAATAGAATTTCACGGAGAGGCAGGAGAGAGAGAGAGAGAGAGAGAGAGAGAGAGAGAGAGAGAGAGAGAGAGGACAGACAGACAGACAGACAGACAGGCAGGCAGACAGACAGACAGACAGACAGACAGACAGACAGACAGACAGACAGACGGAAAGACAGACAGAGGCACTGGGACTTTCTCTGAGAGCACGTATAATAGACTACTGTATGAACACGTGTTCTTTTTGTTTTTCACGTCGAAAAATTAAAAATTACGTGGAGAGAAAAACATAATCAAAACCCGCCGTGCCGCTTTCTGTTTTTTTATCCCAATACTGATGAACAAACAACAAACTAATTCAAATCTGCTGCTTTGTTTCTTTTATTCCACATATAATACACCGAGTAAACCCAGTGGTTTGGAGGGACTTTCGGAGCTACAGTGCAATATCACAACCCAAACTTTATGCATGTTAAAGTTTTTTTTTCCTTTCCCCATCTCCCTCCCCTTCCTCCCTCCCTCCCACCTTCTTATCCACTACCTACCTGGTATTCGGTATCAGTTTGAAACATAATCGATACTTCGACCTTGAAGGCTGAGTATCGCAAAACTTGAAATTTCCGGTATCAGCCCATCCCTAGACAATTTCGAACTTGATGGTTCAGTGGTGCTGCAAATGTAATACGTCTATTTTCCTCCTAGAACAGATAAAAAATGAATGCAAAATGTGACGTGAACGGAAGGTATAAATGTGCACATGACATCGCCAGACAGCTGCACCAAAAATGCAGCTTCAACACATTACGCAAATAACAGCCTTTTTTTTCTTCTTTGTCTAATCGAGATTTGTGTGAAACCATTGACAGATGATAATGACACGTGACAGCGCACTCTTTGCTGTCAATTATCAGCAGTCAATGGTCTATGACAATGTCGAGAACAGAAAAACAAGGATGTAATTTACAATTTATTACATTCCTCTCCCCCTTTTCTCCTCCTCCCCCTCCCCACTCCACTCCGCTCCTCTGCGGCCTCCCTCCCTCACCTGTCGGGCAGAGAGACATACCATTATGTAGGAAAATGCTCAATAAAAGATGTTCAACTTTTTTTTCTAATGAAAAGTCGTTAAATATCCTGTTCTAATTTCCAGTGAAAGACAGACTATCCCGCCCCTATTTTCACACTTCTCAAAGGTCACTCTCTGTTATTACTGTCACGCAAGCTAATCCGGATATAGCTAAATATAACTCTAGTAACCACTACTTCCGCTTTCGACTTTCCCACTGCAAGAAGAATGCGACTGGCTGATTGTCTGCTACATTCACTTTTACTGGCTGATGGTCTGCTACATTCACTTTTACTGGCTGGTGGTCTGTTTTACATTCACTTTTACTGGCTGATGGTCTGTTACATTCACTTTTACTGGCTGATTGTCTGCTACATTCACTTTTACTGGCTGATGGTCTGCTACATTCACTTTTACTGGCTGATGGTCTGTTACATTCACTTTTACTGGCTTATGATCTGTTACATTCACTTTTAATGGCTGATGATCTGTTACATTCACTTTTACTGGCTGGTGGTCTGTTACATTCACTTTTACTGGCTGGGTGGTCTGTTACATTCACTTTTACTGGCTGGTGGTCTGTTACATTCACTTTTACTGGCTGATGGTTTGCTACATTCACTTTTACTGGCTGATGATCTGTTACATTTAATATTTACTGGCTGATGGTTTGCTACATTCACTTTTACTGGCTGCATGTCTGTTACATTCACTTTTACTGGCATCTTTTACGTTCTGAGGCGATATCTGGTACTGCAGTCATACTACTATGTGGCTTTAAACGAACGATGACTTTATTGGAGTCAATTTATGAACAACAATTAGGGAAGGTCAATCGTCGTCACTCTTTTTTTTTCCCTCCCTGTTCTCGTCTTGAAACGAGGCTGTAGAAGATCCTGTTTAGAGTGCATACTCCTAAAACACTGTCGCACATGCGCAGGACATTCTGTTTCTTCCGCCAATCAGCGTGCGTAAATTCGGAGGTGTGTCAAGTCAACGAATCGTACACTGGGAATGTTTTTACTAGGAGAGCAACGCAACACAGTTGTCAGAAGAAGATACTCCCGTCTAATAAATATTTCAAACCTTGTGGCATTCTGACATTTTGGTGGGATTAGGGGCCACACTTAGGTCATGACTCCCAAATGTCTTTCTTTTCTTTTTCTATAATTATTTTCCTTGCCTCGAGAGGGATTTAACCCCCACCTCCAGTGTTCCCAGTTCCTTGCTGCACATCCACACTGCCACCGCAAAACCATGGTGAAAGTTGTAGTTTACGAAATGTGCCTGACTTTGGAAAATTTGTTAAACCTTACACTTGACAGTCTTCAGATCGGATTGTAAGTAAAACTCACACTCTCCCCACCTCCTCCCCCTCCCTCCCCGGGGTCTCACTATCTCAGTTACTTCAACAGTTAGACGGACTAGAGTTACATCCAGTTTATGCCACAATCATTTTCTTAACGTGGCCTCATTGCATTCACATGTTATACAAATTATAAAGAGGACAATTCTACTAAATACAGTTACAGTGTCGTGTTCATGGTCATGGCGTCCACAATTTCCTTGGAACTGCCCACTAATAATCTTCTTCTTTTTAATTCTCTTGGTCGTCTGATTTCCATTAGGTTTTGTCACCTCCCCACCAAACAGATTTTCGCTAAACTGACGTAACGTAATAGGCCCGGCTGTGCCCGCAAATTGACCCGCCAAATTCTGTCTTCACGTTGTCACCTCCACACAATTTTGGCGGTTCACGCGACCTCTTTGCATGTCTCTCGGGGAATGAGGCGCGTGCAAACTGGCAATGGAATTGCGTGATGTTGCTATTGGGTGTGTTGAGGTGGCAGTGAAATTTTAATACTGATTGTGAATTCGGTTAAATTCCAACATGGAGGACGTTGATTTCCGGTAATCCAGACGGGCGCGAAATGGCCCGTTCCGCTTGTTTTCTTTTCTCAAATGATCAGTCAGTCTTCGCTAAAAATCAACTAATTAGATTACACATCTTTGGTAAAGTTAGGACGTTTTCGCTCTTACCTCCTAACAGGTTGCATGCTCTTCCGGCTATAACAGAACTCGAGGAGAGAGCACAAAACGCGACAGCTGTGATCTCTGGGAATGAGTTGCAATTCTTGCATATTGGGCAGACGTCGACAGCGGCAGACACACGGTAATGAATATGATATTAGAAAAGTGGTACGCCCTGGTGTTTTCTGGATTACCAATGTACGTGCGTGCGTCTGTGTGTGTGTGTGTGTGTGTGTATGTGTGTGTGTGTGTGTGTGTGTGTGTGTGTGTGTATGTGAGAGAAAGAGAAAGAGAGAGAGAAAGAGAGAGAATGAGAGAGAGAGAATGAGAGAGAGAGAA
Source organism: Ellobium chinense (assembly GCA_033807755.1). Classification (NCBI taxonomy): domain Eukaryota; kingdom Metazoa; phylum Mollusca; class Gastropoda; order Ellobiida; family Ellobiidae; genus Ellobium; species Ellobium chinense. The sequence goes on along the minus strand of JAWQUT010000439.1, from coordinate 532,002 downwards.
TGAGAGAGAGAGAAAATACGGAACTATGCCTTACATGTTTTCCTTCTAATGTATGTGAAAGGAATACATGGAATACCATCCATCCATTTTCATTCCTCCATCCATCCGTCCGTCCTCGCGTGAATGGACATTAGCTGGATACATGACTTATAAACTGCATTTTCACTCACTCACTCACTCACTCACTCACTCACTCACTCACTTACTCACTCACTCAATCACTCAATCATACAATCAATCAATCAAGCTGTTATTTACCCTTTCTTTTCTATGAATCAGACTAAGGTATCGTTTATTACGATTGTATAATCTCAATATTATGAATTAAAGGTTACCGTGATTGAAAAAAAAATGTTTGGTTAACGCCGTACATCTTCTTTGATGGCTCAAGATTAAAATCTCATGAAATTCAAACTCTTTTTTCGAAGGCATTATTGTGACATTTTTATCAAATGTGCTTCGGTGAGAGCTCTATTCTTGGCGTTTGGCAACATACATCTCTACAATAATTTTCTCCGGCAATATTTAATTTCCATCTCATAATTCCAGAAGAATGATCGCCTAGCCAGCCAGAAGAATGATCGCCTAGCCAGCCAGAAGAATGATCGCCTAGCAAGCCAGAAGAATGATCGCCTAGCCAGCCAGAAGAATGATCGCCTAGCCAGCCAGAAGAATGATCACCTAGCCAGCCAGATTCGTTCATACTTTCATAAACACTTTAAATAATGCCCTGTTCCTTATTGCATATTTTAACCTGACATTTATCAGAACCGCTGTTGTCGAGGAAGATGCTTTCATCCTGCCCTTTCTTTTTGTTTCCTTTGCTAAACATGTTTTGTCAAGGACATAATGGCTGCTGATGGTCAAGATGACCTCCGATGTCGTCTGGATTTGGCGGCAATGTGCCATTCATTTCCGGTTTTCTTTCATTTCGGTTTGTCTTTTATATTGGAAACGCTTTGTAAAGCAACATCTCAAAAAAATAGAGCTCACAAAAGCCATGGCCTAATTTGAAATTCTGAACCTCTGGGAGGATATAAAAAAAATGAGAGAACGGAATGCAGAAAATAATCCCAATCAATGTTCAGGAAAACTCCCCTGTAAAATGCTGCTGTGAAAACGGATGTCATGTCTGGAAGAAGGTTTTTTTTTTTTTTAATTATTTAAATTTGAACAATCTTATCTCTAGATAAGACACCTGTTTGAAAACTTGGGAGATTTCTTAATTTAAAACGGCATTCTATTTTCTGTCACTTCTCAGCCTACCTCCGTTCTTCCGACAGCCATTCGTAAAAAACAGTTTGATGCACACCCTATAAAGCAACTTTCCGGAAATGGAAATGATGAAATCTTAGTTTATGTACTCATTTAATGAATGTTATTATACTTTGCGGTTCTATGAATTTTGCATGTATAGATTTAATGTAGTTATATTGTTTCATTAGTCAGGTATACCTCGATAATAAGTATTTCTTAGTAATAAGTATACATTTTGCATGCACTTAAGTTATACTCATTATAGGGGTTTTACTGTACAAACATTGCACTGCATTTCATTAAGAAGGAATGTTAATATCTTGGTTATCTCCCTTATATCTCCCATACATCCCCAACATCGTAAACAATAGTCTGACTGTTTAGAATACAGGCAAAATATTATTCTAGAACATATTCCTGAACAAGACAGTGGGAGATTTTATAAGAAATCATTACCTATTTGAGGAAAGATCCTCTTGGTTCAGCCATTAGAGCTCTAGACAGTCAACACAGGAAAAACAAAACCTCTCAATACATAAAGGCAAACCTTGAACCAACAAACTTCACATAGCTACATGGAGTTACCTCTCATCTCAGATGGTCTCCCTTTAAACAAAACCGATTACCTCCCATTCTCTCCTGTGTTAAAAGTTAATGTTGGAGCCACGACATGGTCGTTTGGAAATCTATGTGAACCTTACTGGTGAAGAATGTCTAGTGAACTAAAGACCGTTTATAATTAGTCAACTCTTAACTCTGGTGTAAGCAAATTATAAACCTAAGCCTCCAATATAAGCAAATATAAATATAAGAAGTGGTGTGAATTCTCGCTTCCAAAAGTAAAATATGCATCAGCCAATAAAAGCCAATGTAACCGACTGTCAGCCAGGCATAGTCCTTTGATAACGGAAAAGTAGAAAGCGAAAGTAAAGAGTGTTGGATTTGTGGCTTGCACTGCCCGGATGAACTTGCATGCATAATAATTTAGAGTTGTCTGTTGTCCCCTCCCCCCTCCCCAACAACAAAGAGGCAGATTTCGTCATCGTCCGAAAAATGTTGTGGAATACAGAAAATAAATTGGTGAAGAATAAGGAAGCCAAATATGCGAAATGGCCACACAGCAACGAGTACACAACACTGGTGCGGCGACCGAGGAGTCTTTCACAAGATCTAAAGTGCTAATGGATAGACGGAAAGTAGAAATATAGTAATTCAGTGAATTTGTGAGAAAATCAGACATATTGTGTTGGAACTTGTACAAGGTTGATTCTTTCGATCCACGCAACACTCTTCATTATCGCTCCTGATGGTATCGATATTTCAGTAATCGTCACTGTGGACTGGCCTCTCGGAAATCAAAGTTTTATTAAGTTTCTAGTGTACAATGTTGCTATACATTTTAGATCTAGTTCAGGGTAGCGTTCTTTTTTACCATTACCTTTTGCTGCGTCATTCTGTCAGTTCTTTTCAACATCCCATAATATTCCAGACGCTCCAAAGTGCTGATTTTATCAGAGTTTTTCTTTTTAATTTCACGTGGCTGCATTGACAAAAATGAACCTATTATAATGTAATTTTGACCATGACTTCGAGCAGTCACTTTTGTAGGCCTGGGAAAAAGGAAGATTTTATTCATGTTTTATCTACTACTGTAGCTTTGCTTGGAATTCCAATCGTGTCATCATTCAGTGTGTGATTTTAAACTTTTACATTAAACTCTGCTGTTCCGTTTGCATTTTTTTTAAAAATGGATATAGACAGAAACACCCGATTTGTTTGCAGCACCGTTGTAAGTATATTTCAAATAAGCAAAGAAAGAAAGAAAGAAAGAAAGAAAGAAAGAAAGAAAGAACACAATATGACGACATTTTCTAGACGATCATCAATGACGTCACTCAAGTTGTTAGAGAAGGGAGATGATTTTCAAATTTCATTATTTTATTCTGGAATCAACAGGTAACAGAAAAAAAAAATAGCATCTTCGATATAACTGTACACAGTATCGTATCGCCCATCACCGCCAGCGACAAGCCGGCAAGTTAATGGGCGACAAATGGAAGTCTGAATGTGGCCAATAGACTTGGACAAACTCGATTTGTCTCCCCCTGGAACTTTACTTCAGCCATGTGTAATGCCGTCACTAAATATGGCGGACTTCAAGGAAGTGCTCTGAGAGAGAGAGAGAGAGAGAGAGAGAGAGAGAGACAGAGAGAGAGAGAGAGAGAGAGAGCGAGAGAGAGAAGGTTAGAGAGAGAGACAGAGAGACAGAGAGAGACAGAGAGAGAGACAGGGAGAGAGACAGAGAGAGAGAGAGACAGAGAGAGAGAGAGACAAAGACAGGCAGAGAGAGACAGAGAGAGAGACAAAGACAGGCAGAGAGAGAGAGGGGGCAGACCAGACAGACAGACAGAATGGCCAAACACTGGGAGAAAAGCAAAGGAAGGAGGAGTGCAGAGAAAGGAGACGAATATGAGAGTCAGTTTAGGCGAGGATACGTACTGAAACTAGAGCTTGTGAGATTGAACATTGGTTATCACTGAAACTGCTGACGTCGAGGATTTAAGAGAGGGGAGGTGGATGGAGAGAGATACGGGGAGAGAAAGAGACAGTGAGAGAAAGAGAGAGAAATGATAAAGTCTTAGACTCACACAAAGAGGAAGACAAGGAAAAAAATCGAACAGAAAGAGGAAAGAGGAGAGATAAAAATTGTGAAGAGAGGAAGGAAAGATAAAAAAAAAAGGAATGGCTGAAGAGTAATTTGATAAAGAAAAAAAAAGATAACATCAGCTGGAAGGATGGTGAGAATGGGGAATCTGAGGGTTTTAGAACTCAAGGTCAGACCTGCCCACAATAGAGAGAAAATAGAAAAAAAAAACGAGATCTAACTGACCTACATTTTCTCTGGCTGTCCTGCGCTTTAAAATTTACGACACGTTCGCCAATGACCAGTTTACAATGTCCGCCCGGGGTATAAAAGGAAACGAGAGACATGACGGGACATTTAACTAATTTGATTATAAAGGCACTTTTTACATCGGAAATCTACTTTTTCACCGAATTTCACTAGTAAAATGTTTCATAGAAACTTTTACAGACCGCTCGTTTATATTATCCCTCCACGTGTTACAGTAAATAAGCTTGATATAAAAAAATTGTAGTATTATAGAAATGAAAACAAACCCATCTGCGTTGAGAGAATATCCAGGTGTAGACGAGGCTTGTAGTCTGGCGCTAGCTATCGGATGGCGCAACTTTAAGTCAGTAGGTGCAGGTCTATGGTTTGATTTAAGATTTCTCTCAGTTCATAATTTCAATCCTTGACTGTATAAAACCAACCCAACTATAGCTACTTCTGACCTCTGACCTGTAGCGTTCACCCTTATTTTCGAGCTCTTCATAATGATGGGCCGATATCAGTAGTCTGACGATATCTGAATTATCGATACTCCGATTACAATCAGCCCTCATGCTCTTAGAATAGGAAGTATAGCAAGTATCGATTTTATTATGTTTGATAATCGTTATCGGGCAGGCATTTCGAAAGTTTCCATACCTGTTGATTCTTTGGATATTTTCCAATACCTCTGATATATCTGGTTAGACAAACTTCTACTCGTTTACATCAAACTATCGAAAAGTCATCTAAACAACAGAACTTGAGTTTTGATAATATCAGAATTGCTGAACATGGAAAACAATTTGAATAATTTATGTAACTTAATATATTGTTAATACATCATCAGTCAAGAGGCAAACTTGAACCCAAAAGCCTCAAGTGAGAGAAGGAAGGAAGCAAGGAAGGAATGAAGGAAGGAGGTATAAACCGCCTACTTGAAATAAACTGGTGTCTTTGTACTTTATGAGACCATTACCCTCTAACACAGTCCAGGTTTAGACGGTCTTGTGCAAACAACTAACACAACATTTATAAAGACAGAAGCTGACTCCTGCACGCCGACACATTTTAAACGACCTCATCTTCCTTGCTTTTCAAATAATGGTCTCGGGAATAATGTCGTCTGATTTTTTTGTCCTTTCTTTTCTTTATGTTCAGTTTCCATGGCATCTCTGTGCGTCTACTGTCTTTAGAAAAGAAAATGCTGAATCAGCGCCAGAGATTCCATTATTTTGTTTATGGGTCTCTGGTGTAACCAGGAAATAAGGATTTGTTTTGTTTTGTTTTGTGTTTGTTTTGTTTACATCTACAGAAGAACTCATAGTCATTTTCAGACATCACGAAAAAGCATCATCGGCTGGAGAGGTATATTCTCAAAAGGCAGCAATCAGCACATAGATACATGCAGTCAACAGGCATGACAGTAATTAAGAACACGGTGGAGAATTTTCTGTGACTCACATGGGGGATCTGGGGGGGTTCTCTGTCAGTGACGTCACTTGTAGGGGTAAGTGTGTTTGTAAATTATTATTATTATTATTAATAGTAGTTGTAGTAGTAATAGTAGTAGTAGTAGTAGTAATAGTAGTAGTAGCTGTGGTGGTAGTAGTAGTAGTAATTAGTAGTAGTGGTAGTGTTGGTAGTAGTAGTAGTAGTAATAGTAGTAGTAGTAGTAGTAGGAGTAGTAGTAATAGTAGTAGTAGTAATAGTAGTAGTAGTAATTAGTACTAGTAATAGTAGTAGTAGTGGTAGTAGTAGTAGTAATAGTAAAACAGTAGTAATAGTAATAGTAGTAGTATTTTGTGGGTGGAACTACGTGGTCCTCCGTCTTCACCAATATTTATAGCGTCGTTTACCTCAACAATGAGTTAAAAAAAAATGGAGGAGGAGAAGAGAATCCACTTATCCACGTTTAGGTCGTTTTAGAAATTTCTGAGGACTAGCCCGTGTTTTAACGAGAAATCCGTTAGAGCTAATCATGTCAAGTGTTTATGGGTACTTTTTACCCTGACGCTCATCTTCACCGCTAGTACCAGCCAGAAATATCGGCGTACGTCGGAATATTTATGTTGGCACAGACTAGTCTGAAGACGAAAGTTTCACTGCAAAGCTGCATTCGTAGTTAGTAGGTACCTTAACACAGGGCTCACCAGGTCTTGAGCTAATAGAATGCCCAAGCAAGAAACCACTTGATGAGACGGACTCTCTGCACATGTCTAAGGTTTGTGTGTTTGATTCGCGAGCTGGGCGGTTTACGTTGTAGTGTCCTTGGGAAAGGCACTTCACTTCCATTTCCTCACTGGACTCAGGTGTAAATGAGTATCTGGCTTTAGAGCTGGGGTGGACCAGGGCGCTGCACCGCTGGCGACCAACAATGACTTTGTTATGTATTTCATTTGTAATAGTATGTATTAATATGTATTATGTGTATTGGTATATGTGGTTGTATTATGAATGAGATGTATAACATTGTATGATATTGTAAAACCATTTCCCTACAGGGTAAATAAAGTCGTATATATATCAGCGTAGAATGTCTAATCAGCTTAAACCAGGTAGTCCTCGAATCTTGAAATGTTACGTCTTCAGAATGTAATTGTTGCAATGGTAAAACATCCCATCGTTAATGCGTATACACTCTCAAATGAGAGCACCAAACTGCGTGAGATGATTATACCATATTAATGCTTCGCTGAGTTTGGTGCCACCTGACCACTTTGATACCAAACGGGTTAGACCGGCCTGAACTCCTCCTCGCAAATGGCCAAAGAGGGACGAGTAGAACCGTCATTCACATTATTTGTAGATGATAGTCACAGAGACTAAACATGGCTCTAGTGCAACAGTGATCATTATTCTTCACAACGCAAACGTATAGCATTAGTATGTATAGCGCCATCACAGTCTATTACTATCCTGCGTGTTGGTTCATTACGAGAGTTGTTGCCCTTTTGCCTAGGGGGGGTCACTGTGCAGAGGGCAGCTGTTATCTCGCCCAAATTGCTCGTTCCAGTAGTTCTGATGTGGCCGGCTACAAACACACTGTCATATTAAGCAGGTGAGTTGATCGGTCAAATGTAAACCTAATGTACTTAGAACGGATGACGCGCACTAGACAGGCTGGCAGCTCATTCCTCATCTTAGGCAATTCTATTAAGCAGTGGACCACGCGCAAATTTGCGTACATATGACGGTATTTGGTGTAATCTTGCTGTATATAAATGGTTTAACTGCCACGAGAGACCTCTCCNAGACCAACTGATAGCAGCAAATGAGAGAAACATCAGCTAAATTGCGCGCGAAACGTGTGTGTGTTATGTTCACTGGTGCGGCTTGATAAGGCTGACCGTTAGAGGAGAAGCGAAACAATGATAACATCAGCTTTGGGAATATCTCTTTGAAATTTAGTTTCAAGTCGCAAAATCATCAATCAATAATAAAATTTAGCATTCCTGGCTGGTTGTCTTATCAGTGATGTCGCTGGAATAAAACTTGGGTGAATGGAATTAGAGCCGCTAGATCAGGGACAATATTGATAATAAAGTCAGGGATGTTTTGAAGGAGAAATATCTTGAAACGAAAGAAAGAGAGCAAAACAGAAAGCGAGAGATAGAGACAAAAAGAAAGACAGAAAGAAAGAAGAAAGAAAGAAAGAAGGACAGAAAGAAAGAAAGAAAGAAAGAAAGAAAGAAAGAAAGAAAATAAGAAAGAAAGAAAGAAAGAATACAAAACACACAAACAAACAAACACAAATGAACAAACAAACAACGAGAGAAGAAAGAACGAAAGAAAGAAAGAAAGAAAGAAAAACACAAAACAAACAACGTGGCAAATTAAGAAACAGAGAAATAAAAAGATAAAGGATGAACGCACAAACGCAAGAAAGAACGAAAGAAGGAAAAGAGAAAGAAGAATACAAAACAAACAAACGAAAAGAAAGAAAGAAAGAAAGAAAGAAAAAAAGAATGAAAGAAAGAATTGTTGGTCGGGACGGTAGGTGGGCAAAAGTCGTAAGTACAAGACACCTTTAGTTGCCCCACCCCTCCACCCCACCCCCTCCCCGCCATTCCAGTTTGTTTTAGTAAGCATTGTTATCCTCGACCTTCCTAAGTACTATATCTGTGGCTGATATTGATAACTAGCAACACAACACACAGTACAGGTTGACAGATGAGTGGTACTCGTAAGAAGAAACAGGGTTGGAGCCACGCGATGCCTGAGGCGGAGACTTGCGCAACTTCCGAGGCGACCTTTGAGGGCAAAATATTCAAGTCTTACCTCGTGGACAAAAATTATCTACATGTCTAGAACCTCCTGCAGTCAGGCTTTATACAACTGATCCTTGTATACCTGTAACATTCACACACCCAAGTGTGGTTTCTTGATCCCGGGTCGTAATGCTCTCTTTAAACTCAGTCTTCGGCAGCTGACAAACCCATCAGATCTACGTTTTGACAAGTCCTTGAGAAAACATGCCCAGGTTTTGACGAACCAGTTATATCATATACTCAGATTTCCATGAATCCTCGTGTAACAGATACAGATTTTGACGAAACTCGAAAGGCAGAGCCACGTTTTGCCAAAGTTCATAATATCATATTAACAGACAGAAATTTCAACTAATCGACGTACTCACAAATTTTTGTTTATTTCTTTTGCAACAGTTTAGAACAGACTGAGGTTTTCACGAATCTTTAGTATATAATTCTCCAGTTTCGCTAATAAACTTTCGTGTACCATGCTGTTCTTAACCCGTAATATTGACTCAGGATATATATAATGAATTCAAGCTTTGATGAATTCTCTTATAGTAGATTCTGGTTTTGACGAACCCTTGAATAAAACACTGATGTCTTCATGAACCCCTTTGCCTAAGACTCGGGTCTTCACAAACCCTCGAGAAACAAAGACGGGTTTTCACGAACTCTTGTATAACAAACCCTCATGTAACGAATTCCGACGTACCGGTATGCCTTGGTAAAAATCTCATGTGCTGGTAACTTCAAAAAGTCCAAGAGCAAATACCGTAAAACGGTTGTCTAGTCCCGGGTTTACTGTATGGAAGGAGCTAAACCCCATAAATAGCTTCAGTGTCGACACCGCATCCGGTGCTAGGAAATCTGGGGCCCCCGCCATTATGTCTGGCTTAAGAATTCCCAATCAATTTCAATACTGCTCGATCTGGGAACACGTCATTCTTGTGGTAGGTATATATCGAGTATCCAATACTTGGACGATTGTAGAAGTAGTTGAAAGATAGAGTATCGACATTTAAACAACGAAGCCTTCTGTAATATTTCGTTTGCGTCATGCGCATTACTCATAGCCATAAGAGTTTCTGTCTGAGAAAGATAAATGAGAGAGTTTGTTCTTTGGAATGAAACAGTGAAAGAGGAGCAGAGGATGGAATGGAGATACACAGGTTTTAACTTTTTTACAAGATTATATCAGACCTGGCATCCATCACGTACTCCTTACTGTTATAATAATGAAATTAAATAACATGATTCTACCTAGGTATGACATCATCAAAGTTTTAGACAAATGTATAATGCAGTTATAAAAAAAAAAAAATAGTCAAAGTTTCGTAATTTGACACTTTCTCAAGACTGACAACTGAGATAAATGGTGAAAAAAAAACCCAACGATATTAATTACAATTATAATAATATTGATGTTGATAAGTCTCGCATGAAGCCATTTGCCCGATCAAGCGACTTCATATAGACTAGTTATTATAACCCCACTAGACCAAATAACTCAATTACATTCTCAACTTCATATGGAGCATACGCTGCCATTTGCTGCTATTGATCACTGGCGTTCTGGAAAGATCTTAATAATATACGGTTCTGCTTACAGCCACAAAGCTTTTTTTACCAGCGGGCGGACTGGGGAAACTTGAAAGAACTACTTTCCCACGGCATTTATAACTCATTGGGATATTCCTCTATAGTAGGGTAATGTAACTTTACGGAAAGTCGTTATCTCCTTAGTGGGAGAAAATCGCTTTTTATACGTTGTTGGGAAAATCGTGAAATGTAGGATAAAGCGAGAAAAATCGTTACGTTTATTCCTTAAAATAATATGTTTAAGATTCTCGTTTTCTTGTTGTTGTTTTAAGATTTCTGTTATTTATGGTAAGATGATCTTCTGTTTATCTTCTTTTTCCTGTTTAAAATGTGGAGATTTGACTCGTTATTATATTATTATATCCCCATTTTACAAGCTAAGCCAAATCTGCCTGTTTTGATTAGAGCAATAGGTTGAGAGCGCTAAATTTCTCAAAATCTCAGAAAAATGTCTTGGGTAAATGTGGAATGATCGTGACGAAATCTTTCTTGTTGTTGTTGTTGTTGTTGTTGTTGTTGTTGTTGTTGTTGTTGTTATGTTTTAACGGTACACTTCTAGAATTGTTCCAACTACAATTGTTTCAACATGGTGCTTAAGAAAGTGTAGATATAAGAAATTGAATTCTCTCTATATGTAAGGGAAGTGACACCACTACAGAGGAAAAACACATGACCAGCCGAAACACCACTAAGGCCAAGGCAATCAAGATGACCTCGCTACCAAGATGTTCCTGAGGAAACACGGCGACTGTCTGTTGTTGTTGCTGCTGCTGATTGAGCTGCTAACCTACATTCAGGTCAGAGAGGGGGGAGGGGGTAGCTGGGGTGGAAGAAAGATGGTTGTTGGAGATGGGGGTGAGCGGAGGGAAGGAATAAAATATACAGAGGCGTCTCAAGGAGTTTACAACTATGAAAAAAATACGGTGTAATTTGGTGTGGCCTATGGCGAAGTAAATAATTATTGTACCAATCTGTCTCCACTTTCTATTCTTGTCCTTCCCTTCCTTCTATTTCCATCTCTCTCTCTCTCGCTCTCTCTCTTTCTCTCTCTCGCTCTCTCTCTCTCCTTGAAATTATAGAAGTGTCCCCCACCTGCACACCCGCCCCCCTCCCCTCCTCACACGCTTGCTGTTGGTTAACACCACCTCATCAAGCCAACAGTCTTGATAAGAATGATCTAGTCGCCAACCAGAAACTTCAAGGTCTAGACAACAAAACTTTTAGCAGCTGGATATTTTTTCTATTGATTATTTTTTTTAAACAGTTTCTAAAACCAAAATTAATCCGCTACAGTAACCAGTTGTTTTGGGTTTTTTTTTTTTGGCATCCAAATGAAGAATGAGATCATGACGGAGAAAGTTACCACCTCACTTCCCACTTTTCTTTCACACACACACACACACAATTCGGTGGATACGCCACTGATTAGGCTAGACATCGCCCACGGCAAGGCAACCCATCCATTTAAGTTACAACACACGGAAACAAAAGTTGAGAAATTATAGGACAGGAGAGAGAGAAGAAGAATAAAAATAGATGAGAAAGAGATGGACAGATGGAAGCAAGAAAGAGCAACAAAGGACGATTGAATGGGAAGAAATAAATTGGAAAAGACAGATATCAAAAGGGAGTGACAGATAGACAGACAGACACAATTGCAGATAAGCAGGCAGGCAGACAATCTGATTAGACGGAGGGATCGATCAACAGTTAGTTAGACAGACAGACAGACAAATAGACAGACAAGTAGGCAGACAGGCAAGCAGACAGACAGACAGACAGACGGACGGACGGACGGACGGACGGAGAGACAGACAGACGGACGGAGAGGCAGACAGATGGACGGACAGACAGACAGACATATAGATAGATAGATAGATAGATAGATAGATAGATAGATAGATAGATAGATAGATAGATAGATAGATAGATAGATTTCCTATAAGTACCGCCATATTATATTTCCAGAAGAACAGACCGATGTGAGTTTAGACTTGAATGTTCTTGCCAACATCACGAACGAGCCAATGGCAGAACTGGTTTGTTTTCATTGTGTTGGTCCAGCCCATTCCGAGCACGTTTTAAGATCAAAGAAATCATGAAAGTTTGGACCCAGTTCATCTAAATTCACAAGTCCCATGGTGTGGCCTTGTTCAACTGGCCGTGGTCTTTGAAGATGTCAGGATTACTTTGAGTTTTTTTTTAGTTTTGTTTTTCAATCTAAGAATAATTAAGGGGGTACATTTCATGACCCATTACGCAATGCGGTTTCAGAACCCATTCTTTACACATCACTGACTGATCTACTGTCAGAAGCCGATCCCAAATCTTGTTAGCTTTGCAAAATTACTGGGAAAAAAACAGTGTACACATCAGCGGTTTATTTTTGATATTTATCATATTTTGCCAGCTTGACAATAGTATGTATAATATGCACATCATTGTCGGCATGTCTGTTAACAATAATCTGACTTCATTTCATAAAACTCTCCACTAAATGCTTTGTATTTGCTGAGTTGTTTGTTCCCGTAGATGCTTGTGTAAGGGCTTATAAATATTGAATTAAATTGTGATATACCACATGGGACCCATCATCTAACACTATATTTACATAACCTTCATGGGAAACTATACTAGCATTTTTTTAAAAATTTTGATTATTGTTGTTGTTATTTGTCTTATCAACTTTACTGCATATTTGACGTTACGTACTAAATTAGTTTTCTCATTAACGGTTAATGTCGGATCTCTTCCAATGAGAATTACACATGCGCCTAAAGGTGTTTCCTGGTGTTGGGGTCATATGGCCGTTACGATAAGTTGATCAGAGAAGATGAGATATCGTTACCCTAACGGAAATTACGATCGTACCACCAGGAACTGCCATGCACAAGAATGTTTCTTCCATAACTCGCTCTAAGAGATAATAACTTCCAAATAAATGCTCAAAATGAGCGATAAATGATGTGTGTTTATCATTAATATCATTAGGAAAGCCAAGAAATCTTATTGTTCCACATAATACAAAGTCAAATTATTCAATAATGCCGTCAAATGCACGCAAATTATTTCCACCTCCCCCCCCCCCCCCCCNNNNAAAAAAAAAAAGTCTGTAAAGCATTTAAGCTGTTTTCAATATTATCATACTTGTGAGCCGGAATGTCAGTATATAAATAATCAGATAAATGTTCAAGCACATTTACATTACTTATATTTACATAAAAAACTGACAGCTTTGACTACATCTACATCAATGGTATTAACCCTGACACAGAAGTGTTAAAAGTGCATTAATAATGTGAATTTACTTGCACGATTTGATTGGTGTTAGAATAACAACGAACTGGCTGGGAACATAATTATTGCATTAGGTGCTCGGGGTGTGCCTGCATATGTGTGGGTGAGTGTGTGTGTATGTGTGTGTGTGTGTGTGTGTGTGTGTGTGTGTGTGTGTGTGTTGACTACATCTACATCAATGGTATTAACCCTGACACAGAAGTGTTAAAAGTGCATTAATATCAGAATTTACTTGCACGATTTGATTGGTGTTAGAATAACGACGAACTGACTGGGAACATATTGCATTAGGTGCTCGGGGTGTGCCTGCATGTGTGTGGGTGAGTGTGTGTGTGTGTGTGTGTGTGTGTATGTGTGTGTGTGTGTGTGTGTGTGTGTGTGTGTGTGTGTGAATGAATGTAAGTACTCAATTAGATGCTTATGTTTTGTGGGGTTTTTTGTTTTTTAGTTGCTGTTTTTGTTGTTGCGTTTGTTGTTGTTGTTATTCTTGTTGTTGCTATTATTATTGTTGCTGTTGTTGTTATTGTTGTTGTTGTTGTTGTTGTTGTTATTGTTGCTATCGTTGTTGTTGTTGTTGTTGTTGTTGTTGTTATTGTTGCTATTGTTGCTGTTTTTGTTGTTGTCGTTGTTGTTGTTGTTGTCGTCCGCCTTTGACAATAATGTATTATCTAGGGCACAACGATTCAGTGAACAAAAGTCGCCGGATATCTTTTTATAAGAAAAACCGAAGTTTAAAGAAGTGGTTGGGGAGGGAAAGGGAAAGATTTATATATGCGGTTTATAAGTCGAGTATCTCTAGGAAAATGCTCCCTCACCTGATTTCACAGCAGTACTATCCACACAGGCCGGATCACTATAGGACTTTCTAAACTTCCTGACCATAAAGTGCTGCTGTCACTGAAAGGCTCTGAGGACTGTAAACATTCTGACAAGTGTTTTTCACTGCCTTGAACTAGGCACTCATTTAAAAGATCGATAGACTGAGGAAAATGTGGATGGAATTCTTTTCTAAGGCACTTGAAACCCACGTCAATGAGATTAGAATGCCCTGCCCAATCCACCAGGCTGTGATTCTAATAACAATACGGTTCACAAGTCTGCTATCCAGGCTTATATCTGCTAACCCGACTTCACACTATCATCACCCCAGCAGGCCTAATCACTCTAGATCTTTCTCAACTCCCTGGGAAGCATACAGTGCCGCTGCCATTTACAGACGCTGATCACTAGTATTCTCACAAAATCTTCCACTGCCTATACCCAGGTACCCATTTTACAGACGGGTGGACCGACCGACGTGGCCATGGTCGAGAATCGAACGTAAGAGCCTTGAAACGAAATTTCAACACCGTAACCATTTAGCCAGCTGCTCCATTGATCATGGGGAGATTGTGGTCTATCATGAGCAGTCATCATTGGTCTTGTCAACACAATAGAATCTGCCACTTTCCAATTGCACATGTCTGAGGTGACAGACTCCTAACTGGCTAAAAATAAAGTTTGATCATATGCCCTAGGAAGACAGTTAAAAAAAATATGTCCTTTAGCCATATAATGGACGATGAGCCCTAGATTTGTCAACCTGCCCGCGAATAAGTCTCTCCTCATTTTGTAAACTAACCGTGAGATTTGGGTCATTTACTTCGGTTTTGGTGTGGCCTTCTGTACGGAGCACTTGTTGTTAAGTAAACTAGTAAGCTTGTTTAGGCCTCCGATGTATTAGTATCGGTTGGCAGCTCGAAAACGAAATTAAAGACCTATATTTTAAACTTTATTTATTTCGCATACACTTATTGAACTCTGCAAACTACTGAAGAAGACTCAAACATTGTGCAATTTCTTGTAGGCGCCAGAAGAGAAAGCAGTTTAGTGGCTCAAAGAGAGAAATCGGATTAGGCTTCTGAAACCTTTATTTCCAATGTAGCAATGTTACAAAGTTAATATAGACACAAAGAAGACTGATAGGATGAAATTCATCCGTCATTTTGCTTTCCCCCCAGCTATATGAATAAAAAAATCACACACACACAAGCTCAAATGTGTAACATCGAGAAGGCCATGAAGAGGCCATAGAGTGTAGTCAACAACTCACACAAGACGTGTTGTTATAGTATTATGTAGTTGTGCCTTGTGGGTGTTTGGTGAGTGACTGGAGCACGGTTGAGACGAAAAAATTAAAAGAGAGCAACAACAGATTGAAATAATCTCTCCCAGTATGTGATCTTTGAAAGTTTTAACTGCATAATTCTGTAGCCTTTGACAGCCATCTTGCTAGACGATGCCAATGACCACTGGAAGGCCAGATGCAGAGTGCGTGGATGAGTACATAATGTATTTACAATGTTACACAGTCTGATGCTATTTATGGCACGATGGCTGCATTATAGACCAAATCATCTACTGTTATAAATCTCTGTTACCCATTCATTGAATTAGATTGTTTTATAACACACACACACACACACACACACACACACACACACACACACACACACACACAAGAAAAAAGAGATATTTATCAGAATTGTGATGAAAAAAAAACAACAGACCTCAGACTGCACGACAATGCTCTTTAATTCAGATATGAAATCAGACTAGACATGATCTTTGGCTACTTTGCCGGTCATTATGCCATTATTTTGTGAAAATGTTTTCGTGTCAGTCGAGAGTTTCAGCATTAACGTTGTTAGAATTACATTAGCAGAAGGGTGCTAAATGCATCCCAAGTAGCGTGCAACATGCAGAGTTAATGTAATACTTACGATGGTAAAAAATCCCATCGTTAATGTCAAAGTTTTCATATAATATCGTTGCAAACGAAAGTAAATAGGATAAAATTATTGTTGTCTAGACGTTGTTATCAGGACAACATAGTATTGAAAGCCATTATAAAAAAACCAAAAACGTGGGTTTTTAGCCTCGGATTTTTTAACTGAACTTGTTACTGAGGTGTCTTAAAACCATCTTCGCACTGACCCCACATTTGGAGTGATATGGAATTGCATGGAACATGTTGGCCAAATCTGTTTCGTCATCATAAAACAAACAATGGTATAATAAATTTCCATATTTGTGTGGACGATCATGCACGTATGTATCTCAGCTAAATTGAAATGTCTGAATATCTTGAAATCTTTCTTCCTTGTGACCAATGATCTTTTCTCTCCGGTAGCTTTTCAGTTTTTTGAAATTCTTCTTTCTTGTGACCATTGATTTTTTTTTTTTAATTTTGTTCCCGGTATTTTACTTGTTTCAGGGGATTTTTTTTTCCAAATACAACCAGAAGAAGGAAATACCACTTTTCTTTTTTCCGCTTGGTCTTTTCCTTCACTTTGTTTTTTACACTGTCGGACAATTTTGCTGTAAACCTTCCCACACAACTGGAATGAGAGCCGTTAACAACGTAATGCTCACATAATGCTAAGCCTGCTTTAGTCGATGGTTTCAAATATTTACTAATGTAAGTACTAACAAACCCAGTGTCGAGCATAGTCGGAATCGATACTCTGACACCGCGATTGGGCGTGACGTGGCTAATTGCTAAGATAAAAGGTCACGATAATGGATGAGAAACAAAAAATGGTGAGAAAAAAAAAAAGGATATTGCGAGTCTGAGATTCATCTGGTTTTGAGACTGTAATTCTATAATAAAAATTTGCTTTTTGTTTTGTGCCGTTGTGGTTTTCTTTCGCATTTCTTTCCTTTTTAAACTTTCAAAATTGATTGTTTCGTGAATGTCTGTGGGTGTATTTTGGGGTTGGACGGGGGGAGATTGCGAGAGTGCATGCGCGTGTGACCGAGCGCACGCATGCGTAGGCGTAGTGTGGATGCGTGCTTGCATGCGTGCGTCCGCTTTTTTTCCCCCCGTTGGCGTGATCTCTCTGTGGGTGTAGGGGACAACACGTATTTTTTTTTCCTTTCTTTCTTTTCAATGATTAGTAAGAATAATGTTTGAAGTTTGATAGAAAATACAGACAGACAGGCAGGCAGGCAGGCAGGCAGGCAGGCAGGCAGGCAGGCAGGCAGGCAGACAGACAGACATACAAATAGACAGACCAATTCAACAACAATTAGCAACTGAAAACTTTGATCACATCACTGAGGGAGGGAGGGACGGCAGGGGTGGAGAACTGAGAGGCTGGAGGTGGAAGGGGTGGAGGTGGAGGTGGAGGGGAGAGGGATAAAGAAGGGAAGGTGAGTTCCATCAGAGATCTTTATCACATAAACTGGCTGCTGACGTCGCTCCTGTCGGTACTCACGCGCAGTGGAAAGGCGTCACACGACTCATGCCCAACACATCTCTCTGTTAGCTTTCTCTTTGTGCATACATTATAAAATGTTTTGATCAAAAGCGACATTGCAAATCCAACGCAGAGGAAGCCTTGTTTTCCACCGATCAGTGCGTGGTAAAACTGGTTGATAAAGACAAGAGTTTTTTTTTGTTTTTTTTTTATTTAAAATTTTTGTACGTGTCTAAAGTATGTTAGGTATCTTATCCCGTCATTTCAGTGCGCGTGCACTTCGTGTTCCCGGCCTGTGATGTTCAAAGAGATTAATGTATGAGCTTATTTTGAGCTAGTCTGGTCCATCATGGATGAAAAAAAGATGAAATAGATATGCTCTCTAATGGTTACAACTGCAACAGTACAAATATGAATAAACAGACGGCAATTTATTCTTTATTTGTAGATACGTGTGCTCAGTGAACGTATGAAATCAAGTACCACATGAAAATATACAGAATGTGCAATTATCCGTTAGGTAAGATAGCCCGTATGTAGTTCAGCTGAAAACTGCACCAACCAATCGTTACCCTCCGGAAGTAGGCCCCGCCTACAAATGGCCATGGACAGCGCATCGATTGGGATAGATTTGCTTTCATATTTCGGATTCTTGATGTTTCTGTGTCAATTTCCTCTATCATAAGTTCAAAGGGACAGTAACTAGCGATTCATATAGTTTCTGCGGCGTGTGAAACGTTCTACTCTTGAAATTTGGAAAAACAGTGTCCCTGCCCCTTCCCCGATACAAACCATACAAATGAATTCAAAATAGTCAAATGGCCCATTATGTCTCTCTTATCATTTTATACCCCATGCCGGCCTTCAGGCTCTAAATGGCTTAAAATCACAGAATAACTGTGTCCCCATTCTCAAAGAAAACCGCTATTATTATTAATCACCTGTATCGCATGTACTGTACAAAATGAAAACATTAATCATATTTATTTATACACGGCCCGGTAAGACTACTCTAGACGGAAATGGGACTGAGCCAATCCCAAACAGGAAATACGCCATCAAGGAAACGACTTGTCTAACCTGTGCGTCTTTCTAGACGCGAGAGAGATCATTCATTTCACCAAACACGACAGTAGAGCACGTTTTCATGCCGCCAGCATGTTTCTCAATATGTATATTTCATACACTGTGTGAGTGAGCGTGTCTGTTAGTGTATGTATGTGCGTGTGTGTGTGTGTATGTGTTTGCGCGGACGCACGACTGCATGGTTGCGTGAGAGTTACTATAATTATGAATTATGTCCGAGTGGCAGTTGGTAATTAGGTATGAGTGAAAGAGTGAACATACTGTTTACAATTGTTACTGTTCTCTTTGCTCATATACAACAGACGCTGTTTGAGCTTAATAAAATTGTTGTTACTGTTATTGTTATTTTTCAAGAGCCGCGTGAGTCCTGTGGAACTGACACGAAGTGCTCGCCTTAAATAATATTGTTGGTCACATTTCATCGGTGATCTATAATAGTCTTGGTCAAACAACGTATCAGGGCTTTTCAGAACTTAACCTACCTCATGTTTCATTCTGCCGAAATTGCTCTTTCTTCATTTAATGCACTGTGTAGAGGTAGACTTTTTTTTTCTTTGTTTTATGTCTGTCTTGATAAAAATAATGATATTGGTTATTGTAAAAATTAGTATGAATGTAAATTCCGATTGCTATGACTGGTCAAGTCGGAACTCGCAGAAATCGTCAACATTAATTTTTATATTTCACAAGCATATCTAAATGGCATGGGAAACATCAGTGTTTGTTTTTCTGTCCTTGTGGCAGCACATCTGAATTACACCTTCTTCATTTGTTCCTCCTCTGCATCTTTGCCACCATTTGTAATCTCAGCAGGCCTTGATGAGCAATCTCCAGCAAAATATTCCCAGCGCCACCGCTGATGATGATTAATTCTCGGTGAAATTGTAAATGTATTTATTTTTGTAACGCCCCTCTGTGCTCCACTCTTTTGTTTACCACCACATAACCCCAGGCCTGTTGATGAAATCTAATATGTAATAATTTAACCGATAACATCGCACTGATACACACTTATGAAGACATGACTATGTGCAGTCTGGCAAGGTCAAGTTAATGCAAAATACGTGTATTCCAGCGCGCCCAAAAATCTTTTTATAGGAGCGAACACATTTATTTATTAGCGATAGCCAATCAAAGACATTATATTATTATGCTAAAGTATCCAAACTGATCGGTATAGCTTCTTTCTCGTAAACCTACTGATATGGATAATAGTGATACATGGATCTGGTGTATCGCCTAACATTTTCAATTTGTCGTCTTTCCCCACGTAATAGAAAAGGTCACCTTCCACGTGATTAAAGAGGAGCATAATACTTTTTATGTCAAAACAAATGATAATATAATAATATTACCAATCCTTTTCACGTGTCCAAAGAGATAAAACCTCTCCAGATTTCACTCACTCGGAGCCCTGCCATGTCCTGTTCGCTTGACGTTTTTGCTGCCGTGAAGCGGAGCGGAACTGAAATTGCAAAATCTGTATTCCTATGCAATGCAAGCTGAGCTTTTAGTTGGGGTGAAAAGGACCTCTTCCGCTTTCGTGAGCAGCCGCAATTTACATCACCTAGGCTGCACGTGAGTATTAAATTCAGCGTGAAGTGTATGGATTGGGAGCAGAGCTGAATTGACCAATGTTTCGGCTGAGTAGAAAACACAGTTTTCACATTGACATTATTGGGTCAAGTGTCAGGAGTGGCAGTTGTTGTTTTTTTTTTTCTTCAGACCAAATTGAAATTACACTCTGATCACTTTGCTAAAAGAACCGCTAAATCTGGTGTAGCCCTGTTGTCACTAGATCTGACCCATTTAGTTCACAGTATGATGACAATATCAGAGTTCCATCTGTGGAGCCCTATACGAACAACAAAGACGACACTGCTTATTTGCAAGTTGACAACTTTTCTGAAGCATTAAAATGTGCCTTTAAAAGAAATTAAAAATATTACGTGACTTGTAAGTAGTATCGCGGTATTTTTTTTTTTGTTTAAAAAAAAAGTTGGGGTGAATCAGAGAGAGAGAGAGAGAGAGANAGAGAGAGAGAGAGAGAGAGAGAGAGAGAGAGAGAGAGAGAGAGAGAGAGGGGGGAGAGAGAGAGAGAGAGAGAGAGATAGCGAGAGAGAGAGTGAGTTTTATTGTAATCGACCGTAGAATGTTGTTAATAATTTTCTTACTTTGGCATCTTCTGTTGTTTCAGTTAACTCTGACAAACATTACCAAAATGAATGCATTACATGTTCCTGACTCACGCCACCATCTTTGTAAAGAATCTGCTGCCCAGTTCAGTACATGTACATAGCTAAACCAGTGACATAACTTCTTAATGATGTCGTCAAATGTCAATGTAGTAGATTCTGATGACCTGATCCGATTTGCCTCTTGAGCCAATATTGTTTTTCTACAGTCATTATATATAAAGTTTTACAGTCACTGCTTAAAATGTAGTTTGCAGCATGCAGTTTTTCATCAAAAAAAAAAAAACTTTCCCTAAGTGCAAATGGTTCATATCGTTTTCAAGCTACGAAATGATACGGAGGGTTTTACCTACCTAACTGGCTTTTATGACGACAAGCACTCCGCACAGAATGCCTAACCTACACCTACACCCTAAACTTCAAATGCAGGGTAGAAAATGAGGAAAACTGCTTAATCATTTCTGGTTTCTTTCGCACATCCAGAGTTCATCTGCAGCTATCTCAAAGGTTTGATAATATCTAGTTTCGCCGGTTACCTATATGGAACTTTTATACTAGAAAATAAGTAAAAATTCTCTAGATTTAGGTTCATTTTGCTGCATGCAAATCTACTGATGAGGCGCAATGTTTACGCTTAAAGCATAATATGCGGTGCGGCTATTCGGGACAACATTGAAAACAACACGTTCCTGAAACCTGCCCTATTTCTATTTCCCTCTTTGGGTTCATCAGCCGCATTCTCATCAACCACTCACAAGAACTTCTGCCATCATCATGAATTCTGAAAGTGCTGTGACAGTTTTCACCAGCCATGAACCATTCTCAGTTCTTGTACATGCACTGTGGTCATCCGGCCATTTCAAGCTGCGACTTCAAAAATCATGACTTCCGTAGCTTTCCACTTTTCCACCGTCAGAGAACTTTCCCTTGTCAGAATAATATGGTTGGATTGCGTGGTCTGTTACACTGACTTCTGTTGGTTGATACATCTTTAACTTCGAAAACAAGATTTGATGACGTAATCACACTACTCGAGAACGCTTAAACCGAAAGTGAACTTCATTGGAGTTGACAATTAAAAACGGTTTCCTAGAAACTAGCTTGGAACTAGTTCATCATGTAATCTGTCAGAAAAATATGGGATTTCCTTGTAGTGCCCACGGCTTTTTCAATGGTCTGTTAATGACCCACTAGTGCCATGCATCCTTAAACTTTGAGATCTGTCAGTAGGTAGCAAAGTGGAGATAAAATACCAGCTCCTGATTCTGATTTCAAAAGGTCGACAGATCATCACTGTACCGTTTTTAGTGTTGTTGTTGTTGTTGTTCTCGTCGTCGTTCTTGTTGTTGTTGCTGCTGCTGTAGCTTAAATTATCTTCCTCTCCGATCCCACCCCATCCCCTAGAGTGTAGAGGATATCTGACGACGTTTACAATGATTTTAACATTTGTCCCCTTTGAGGGGTTCTTTCTTCCACTATTGCGAAATGATTAATTCCCTTGTCTGTTTTAAGGTTTGTGACACCTATTAGAAGGGCAAATCACTCATAGTGTACAACCCAATTAATCCGCTAATCTATAAAATCCCCCTTTTTTGGGGCCCTGCCAGCCAGTGTTAGGGTGTAGAAATGTGTAAAATGACCTGTGATCTAAATAAAGCATCCAATTTTAAAGTTTCAGGTACAATTTGAGCCTTCTAGATAAAAAAA
>JAWQUT010000439.1:443663-457506 GCA_033807755.1 Ellobium chinense | reverse complement strand
TGGGCAATAAATCTGGAGAGGAATAACATTAGCCTACATTTTTATTCCTTCCAGACGTTAATATGAACGAAAGTGGGTCATGAAAGAAATCAAGCTGGAGAAAGTATAGAAGAATAAAAGTACGAGTAGTCTACATTTCTGTCGTTCTTTGATCATCTATCATTTTATTACAAGTAATGACAACGTCGCCGCTGGGCCGCCGATCGTCTTTGTCATAGACATACAGTATATATATTATTATATATATATACCAATCGTTACGCTCGGAGGGGCAGTAAATTTCTGATTTGAAAAGTTTACACACCCATCATGTAATGATTAAAATTTAGTCCCGAAATTTGGAAAAACAGTGTTTCGATGTAAAGTGTTCAATAATTTAAAACTAATGAAGTTTCCAATTATTCCCGTATTCCCGGCAGGGCGAAAGATAAGACAGTGGACCGACGGAGAAAGAAGAAAAAAATGGAGCAGAGGAAAAGGGAGGTAATAACTGTGCAAGGACGCCAAGATGGCGTGAAATCAAGTCCGCACAAAATTACAAGGCTCCATAAAGCAAGCATCATTACAACCCAGAGACCGAACAATAATGAGGTCATCTCGCTTTTTCCTACGGGACTCTCCCTTAGTATTTCTTCGTCTGACAAAGTGGCGGACAAGGTAACGTCATCATCTTGCGTTCTTCATATTTATAGAGCAGGATTATGGTGATACGTGGATTCCAGAAAGAACAGTACTCAAATACTGTGTTCTTTAACCCCGAGCGAAAACATCAGCTCACTGAGATACACACATCTACACACACCAACACGACCACACAGCCTGTATTATATTATTAGCAACTAACGAGCTGTAGCACACACCGTTCAACTTACAAAACTTCCGACCACTCACGAATTCTACTCGGAGCAGCTTGGCTGCATGATTACGCTGCTGAACTCAGGATCTAGAGGTCGTGGGTTCGATTTCCCATCACGGTCATGTTGTAGATGACTTGGGGAAACCTTTCATTTAGATGTTTCTTCAGACCACCCGTCTTCAATTTGGGTATCTGGTTAAAGCAGTGGAAGATCTTGTCAGAATGCCAGTGATTAGCGTCTGTAAATGCCAGCAGCACTCTATACTCTCCATGGAGTTGAGAACATCCTAGGACAATTTGACCTGCTGGCATAATAGTAGTATGAAGCTGCGTGAAGGAGCATTAGACTGAATATGAAACCTACAGACCTCATTGTTACAATATGTATTATCGGGAAATCAAATATACTCTATTTTGACACAAACACTTAAACAGCAAAAATACGGGTGAAGTCCAGAAGTCATTGGCTTGATCAAGAACAGATCAAGTTACATGTCTGAAACTTTACATTCTGACAGCGAAGCATCTACACATTATGCGTACACATTTTTCGGGGGAAAATATATTTGCGTTTTGCCATTGCACTGATTTAGGTAAAATAACCTACTAAAAGGAATCTTATACATTGACCATCATCATTAAGAAAGAAAACTCTAAAGGACTTTATTTTTCAACAAATTCCTGATGTTTGGAAATGATGAGTCCAAAACAAATTCCTCATTTTTTGCAAGTAATGAGTCCAAAATAACGTTACATTATTATGAAAACAATATTTGCAACCATCCATCTTCATCAATCATAATGCCGAGAATGACCATCAAAACACTTGTAACCGTTCAAGACTGAGCAGCCTTCACAGAAATAACAACACAAACACGATGAGAGAGAGAGAGAGAGAGAAGAAGTCTGAATAATACTATACGACTTATTTCTATTCCCGGCGATTATTTAAGTGGTAAGTTTGAGTAAGTCGTTATTATCAGACTTTTTCAGCCACAAGGTCTGCATGTAATATGTAATAAGACTTCTCGAACGATACCAAAATACAAACGAGGGTAACAATCTGTTATTGGTTAATTAAAAAACAGCAATGTGAGAACTTTCATGACCTTCTAGTGACCTTGGACGGGATCTGGATTTACCAATCGATATAAGCAAACATTCCACGCCTCCAGCCTCATCTACCTCAGTCACGCCAGAACTCGTTCTATTCCACAATTACATAAGAACTAAGCACGTAGTCTTTAAAATCATAGTATATGACTTACCTATTCTCCAAGCTACCTATGTCCGCTTTAGCCGGAAATAAACATCCAGTGGTGTACATGTTCCAAGGTTCACTACACTGTCAAGAGTGAGATCCGAGTCAAATGCACATCCAGCATGCAGATTGTAAGGCAGTAGAATCAATGCTTGTCTGTAGAAAGAAAGAAAAATGTTCTCTTCACTCATAAACAGCTTTACGTCAAAATATACCAAAAGGTTAGGAAGAAGCAGAATGGATGGACTTTTGAAGACATTAACAGACAGGTCTGATCTATATTTGTTGCGAGGGTCAATAGTTATACTTTTGCCACGGTGAAAACATTATAAACATTTAAAACCATGACGTGCCAGCGATGATGTGTCAGACGCACACCTGACATGTTTGTGTTAGATATTATGTGTTATAGTTTTTGTTGTTGTTGTAGTTGTTGTTGTTGTTGGTGGTGGTGCTGTTAGCAGTAGTAGTAGTAGTAGTGCTCTAAGCACAGCACCTTGAAGTTTGAAATTTGTTACTCAACGGGCAAACAATAAATATCCACCCGATGCTAATGTGTGCCACATTTCAGGTGCTTAATCACTTAAGATGAAATTAAGTTCCTTTTCCTGGGATCACCCGATGTAATGTAGGAAATGCGAGTTAAAGGGTTGGATGGCGTGTGATTGCTGTTGTTAGTTTAATTGTCGTAAAAGAATAGACAGGGGTCATTCTAGGTAATAATTCTTGCTCATTAACGCACTACACTATAGACGGATTGTCCCATTTTTGTTATAGGATATAGGGTAAAATTGAAGGAAAATGACACTTATGTCAAACTGGTTGTTGTTGCCGCTGCTACTAGCTATAATGGTGATGGTTTTCTCTTCATTGTAATCTAGTAAGAAAAGAGTCAGTGACGCAAAATATGGTTAGTTTATTTCTATGTAGGTCACTGGCCGTTCACAATACAGTTTACAAGTTCGTTACAATACAGACAATTTACACAAGACCTTTCACGATTTTTTTACATTCAGCACAATAAACAAGCAAAGTAACACACACAAGCCGTACATTACAGAACTAATGACAAACAAAAGCCAGACACACAAACAGATAGACAGGCAGACGGACACACGGATTAAACCCAATAGTTTCAACAAACTCCCTCACAAGTTCACAGAACGTCCACGGCATCCTCGACAACGACAACGACAACGACCACCAAAATATGGTAAAGGTGATGGAACTGTTCAGGTGTTTACTCACACGGAACGAACGCTGAGAAATTGACAAACACGCCGAAGGGCTATTTTTGCTGCTGCAGTCGATGCTGTTGTTGTTGTTGTTGTTGTTATGGTTGCGTTTTTTATTGTGGTTATTGTTGCTGTTATTGTACTGTTGGTGTTTGTTGTGGGTTTTGTTGTGCGTATTGTTGTTGTTGTTTTGGTTGCTGCTATGGTTTGGGTTTTTATTGTTCTTTTCGTTGTTGTTGTTGTTGTTGTTGCTGCTGGTGATGGTGATGGTGTTGGCAGTGCTGCTGCATCATCAATAGGGAACAGATTCTAGCTGTTGAAGGATTGATTGTTCACATATATCATGGCTTCCTAGGAGAGGCCATCGTATCCGGTGACTTTCATGCAGCCCCCCATCNCCCCCCACTCCCCTTTTCCAAAACCTTGTACAGCAATAGAGGTGAATGTTTCCTCACAAGGTTTTTGTCGGAGTTCAGGATTCCTTTGTAACTGCCACGTGAAAGTGTGAAAAGCGGAGACACAAGGAGTCGGCTGGAAAGGAGTTTCACAGTTTGCTAGTGATCACAAATAAAAACTCCCCACTTGTACCATTTCTAAACGCGAAATTATTTTTTACTACTATTATTAGTTTACAAAAGAAGGGAGTGAGTGCTATTTACCCCAAGAAAATCTGTCCGCTCCAACATTTTCCAGACGACAGTTTTCACATTTTTGAAGACTCACTGATTGTGCGTTTTTTTTGTGTTTTCAGAACTATCCTGTTACTTCTTCAAAAATTACGCCATGGTTTCGAAGTGCGTACAAGAGGAGAGTTATTTGCGGCGGGCAGGTTACAGATGCCGGTGTTATTTATCCCACATTAAGAGAGCATTTCAGCGTGAGAAGAAGCCCCCTGGGTTGATCATTCTACTTTTCACGGGCCGTGTGTTTCTGCCAGGCGAGCAGACGTTCATTTGCATGCATTTCTAAACGGGAGGGAACCAGGCCGTGATACATTTGCCAGATTGGGCGGGCATGGCCCCAGAAACAAACATGTCAAAAAAAAAAAAAGGAGGAGAAGTAAGCGAGCAAGAAAAGGGAGTAAGAAGAGGAGAAGGACATTACCAATATACGTGTATGATCTTTTGTGTCACTATGATCCAAGTAGCAGACACTAGACTACGTCAATTCAGGGTTACAATTAGGGTCCAATGTCCACTTGGTAAAGTTCTGGGAACCTCCAACGACGTTGTCAATAACAATAACAATAACAATAACAATAATTTTATTAAGCTCAAACAGCGTTTGCTGTATATGAGCAAGGAGAACAGTAACAATTGTAAACAGTTTGTTCACTCTCTCACCCATGCCTAATTACCAACTGCCACTCGTACATAATTCATAATTATAATAACTCTCACTCAACCATGTAGTCGCGCGCCCGAGCAAACACATTCACACACTAACATGCACGATTACCCACACAATTAATGAATATACATATTGAGGAGCATGCTGGCGGCATGAGGGCCCTGCTATTTGAAGAAAAGAGGTCTTATTTGCCTTATTGAATGCTATGAAACAATAATCTCGGAATTCCGGATTTTACAGTGCTTAAAATAATCCGTATAAACGTCCTATTTTTTTTTCAAGCAATCTAGATAGATAAGTAGATTGTTAATCTTAAACAAAGGCAGTTTACAACCTAATACACCCATCAGTTGTAACACATAAAATGTCACAAACTCATCAATAAAAAAGATACTTGTAATTGGCACAATTTCCTTGCTTTAATTAATAGTTGGTTTTTATCCTCCCCCNTTTTTCCCCCCCCCCCCCCCCCCCTTTTCTTGGAAAACTCACTCAAATAAGATAGGCCAACAACGTATGACTATGGTATTGTGCTTGCTTTAAGGATAAAGTACTCTCCCATTACGTGCATGGCTTAAGGTTGAGGACAGGGTTAGGCTTGAGAATGAGGTTTGCGAAGTGAGAGAGAGAGAGAGTCCCTAAGTATTTTGCATTTGTCCACGGACTCTCCAATGTGTGTTTTCTCTTCATTAACCCTGCCCCCTCCACCAACACACACACACACACACACACACACACACACACACACACACACACACACACCACACACAAAAGTACATCTTGAGACAGTCTCAAGATTTTGCCAAATGAACATAGACCAGTTTAGAACTGAGGGGGCGATGATGTTTGGCACGTACATATACTAGATTCTCCCTAAGGGCAACCATTATTCATATCTGTTCTCTTGGTGATGAACTGGACCAGAAAAGTCCTTTAGAGTAGAATGACTTTTCCTGTGGACCTAGTCTTCCATCTCTTGCCTTTCGGCACTGTCTGAGAGTTGACAGGTCACACATCTCTCGAGCTCTGGACAATGGGAAAATATATGAGGGTGTCTAATCGGGGGAAGAAGAAAACTGGTTGGGCCCACGTCCATTATGGCGTTTCAAAGAAAACAAAAAGTGAGAGGTCAAGAGACTCTGTGGTTTTTCTTGGGCCACAAACTCTCAGTAAACGGGGCGTAAATTCCGAGGTCCAGGCAAAGATTGTCCCCAAAAGATATCTTTGCAACAACAACAACAAAAAATCAATGTACTTTCGACCGTGAGAAATAACCAATTCAAGAGAATCAGTATTTCAATCCGTTATGCCAAATAAGAATAGAAAATGATTCATGGTGCCAACATTTTCCATTAATTGCGACTGATAGTCACTAAAATCCTGTGATTAAAATTTAATATCTTTTATATGAAGTGTACGTCCCTTGATTACACAAGAAGTCGTGGTTATGTCCAATGGTGTGAACTGCATACTTCTTTTGCTTAAGATGCCTTTTGGAGCAATGTTTTCTATTAGTCCAGAAATTTAAAATTTTACATAGTGTTTAATGGAACCTTGTGGCACCAGAGAGACCAGAGCTAACTGATGTGTTGTTTTTTTTTAAGCCCTAAAGACAGAAAAATAGGAAATTATCCTACTGGGAGAGCGAATCAACAGAAAATCTTCAGATGAAGATTCTCCAGTCTATCAAATGTTTTGACCCCGTGACTTCCTGACACTCTAAAGGAGCTGGACAATACTTGTGTTACGACTCCCAAATGTCCCTCTGTTGATTTTGCTGACAAATAATTTCTGTGAGACAGTCAATCGGTCCCCATGAAAATCTCTTAAACACTTTGAAGAGACACGAACTTATATGATGTGGACACGTTACGCGGTCTACAGGGCTGCAGGACACAGTGCAACTTGAGGGAACGAGAGGCAGGCTTTGAGGGAGATGGAAGGACAACATCTCAGAATGGACAGGCACGAAGCTGAGCGACATTCTGAGAGAGCCAGCGAAAGGAGAGAGATGGACAAAGCTGGGTGTCAGATTCACGCTTCAAGAAGTTTAATAGCTCATAACAACATGACATATGAGCATCCAAAAATTATTATAAAATACTTAACAAACAACAAGAGCATAGACCTGCAGAGCCCTTCATGGTCAGCCAGACTACGGACGGGGTAGATGACAGCCAGACTACGGGGTAGATGACTGGCAAAAAAAGACCCTGAATGACGTGTAAAAACAGCGTAGCGTTCCTGTATTTATTCAAAGGGGTAATATGGTATCTGCATCCCTGTTCGAAAATGTCGATCTTTGGTATTCACGTTCTCACGACATAAACCCTCAAATATGAACTGATGCGGGGCCAAGCATCACTGCACAGAGGTGTGCATCAAGGATGTGTATCAGGTGTTGGAAAAAGGGAAGTTCAAGTTCAAAGTTTATATTAAGCCAAAGACCAACTCACGTCATTTCACACTGTAATGTTATATGAACCCAATACACTGTAAAGACGCATACATGTTCCTCATGGTCTGTATTTCCACTCATGTAACATTCTCTCCGCCAAACTGGAAAACCCAACTGCTTGTTCATAGGAAAAAAAAAAACATTCGGCACTTAAAAAAAAACAACAAAGGTACAGAATGAGCTCTGGTCGAATTAATTCCTCTTTGACGAGATTATGAAGCGTTAAATGGTGATTGAGAACGAATGTGTAAATAGTTTGTCTACTGATATCTTATACTGTAATGGTATTTTGTTGACAACACAAAACACGCCTGTTATTTCTGAGGGTACACAACTATAATGAAGAGGTTTACTTTTTTAAACAAGGAAAAAGTGACGGCACGTTCAAATATTCCATGATTCTGCCCTGCATCTCTTAAAATCTGAAACCTTAATGATATTAAATGCGTGCAGTTCCTACAGAACAACAGCTTCCTGCTTACTTCAATACCCATTAGAGTTACCTATTTAACATTTTAGAAATGCCAATTTTCCAGCGGACTTTTTCCTAAGCAATCGGCTTGCTGCTGTTGTTGTTCTTGCTGTTGCTGTTGTTGGTGCTGTTGTTGTTGTTGTTGTTGTTGTTGTTGTTGTTGTTGTTGTTGTTGTTGCAGCAGCTGCTTGCTGCTGCTGCTGCAGCTTCTGCAGCTGCTGCTGTTGTTGACTTTTCCCTCGAATTTCTTATATTATGTCCTTAACTGGTCAACAACCTGGTGCTTCTGGTGTCACTGATTATACAATTTAAGTGCAGATAACCAATGATCGCTTGTGTAGAAACATTCACAAAATGGGATGTAAAGATTCCTTGTACGCCCTTTGCCAAAATTGTACGGGGAGTCTGCCGCTTGAAAAGTAGACTATATAATGTGGCTGGCATCATGTATGGCCAAATGCGCAGAACAGCTGTCGTTAATACAAAACTTCACATTACTTTACGCCTTTTCACTGAGCTTGTATTAGCTCCAAACATTACGTCTTCAGTGGAAAAGACATTTTCTATGAGCACAGACAACTTCCAGGGGATAAAAGCTTTGCTTAATGAAAGTTTAGAACTAGAAATGAGACGTCAGATTGAACAAATTCCGTCAGAGCTGCTCCACATTTTTCTTTTCCTCAATAGACCCTTGGGTTAGCATCACGGCACATTCCATGGAAATATCACAAAAGTAATCTCAGAGAAACTAAAAGGAAAGACTGAGGAAAGGTTTCATGAGGTGATTGGGGCCATGGGGGCTTGAGGGGGGCATGTGACACCAAGCTCTAAGCATCTACACTACATCAAATGTTACTCATTCACCCAATCACCTCAAATACTCGAAATTATCAGTCAAAACTCAAGTTTGTAAGTTTCTGATTAGACGATCATTTGGTCTGCTGATAAAAGATGAATCTTTTCCTTGGAACAACCCCGATGCAAATTGAACAAATTTCGGTTGGAGATTCCATCGACAGATCAGTAGTGAATACTTTCCTGGCTCTCAGTTTCCATTATAATTTTTAGTCCAGTCTTGCTACACTTTCATGAATAGCAAGTAGGATGAAATAGATTGGCAGATTCACTGGGGCTCAATGGTGGATTTTACTACTTGGATCGTAGCTCTAAGCTCTATTTATGTAAATTAGAAAAGAGTAGGGCAGGACAAAATGTTACTCTGGGGAAACTGAGACACACTGGGTGTTAAGAAGGGGTATATCAGTGTTGAGAAAATGTCACGAAATTGGCAGAGGATGAATGTACAAGTAACAGGGTGGAACTGATGGATAGATCCGCTTCAGCTCAAAGTTGGTTTTTTAGAATTGCGTCGATAGCTAAATTTAAATAAAATCGATTACTATATTGCTGGAAATCAACAATAATCGACTATAATTTGTATTATCGGTTACTATTTCATTATCAGCAAATCTGGCTAAAACACAGGATATTCTGCAGAAAGTCTCTACCACAAATTATTTCTTAAAATACATCTTTTCTTCTATTCCCGGACCATTTCTCCCCAGGTGTCACCCATCCAAAGACCGAAAACCAGATTACCTCTCCTTTTCCACCCTTTCTCCCTCCGCCATTCACTCCTCCCGAATACGGAATGGAAAACTAAAATCAATGTCATGAGTGGATAGCATACTTTTAATTAGCCTATTTTTTTTTAAAATCTATCAAGTAATCATTACAAATAATTGATTATTACTCGATTATATATATTGCTGAAGTAATCAGTAGTCGCAATTACAAAATATTCAAGGTATCGCCCAGGAGTATTTCGAGCAAGAGGTACAAGAGAAGTGGCACAACAAAAGGGTCCTTAGTGGGATCTAAGTGTAGCCAAGTTGATGTTGAGGGAAGGTAGTAATGTACATCAGAACATGTTTATGGTGGCTACCGTGTGATCCACACAAGAATGATTGTCTCAGACGGGTGACTCCAAGTTAATTTTGGGGTTTAAGATATTAAGGAAAGTTTTCTTAGATTTCGAAAGTTAATGTTGCACAATGACAGGCGTATCGCTGTTGTCTGATGTTATAAAAAGACAATCAACTCTGCGACCAATTTTCCAGCAAATAACAACACTGCTGGTGATGGTGATGGGTCCTGTGTCCATTTATCATCGTGTGGGGCAGCGTGGCTGAATGGTTGTGGCGTTGGACTCAAGATCTAAAGGTCATTAGTTCGATTCCCGACCACGGTCATGTTGTAAGTGCTTTTAAAAAAGCATTTCATTTACATTTTCCTCTGTCCAACCGTCTAATAAACGGGTACCTGGCTATTGGCAGTCAAAGATATTGTCAGGATGCTTGAGATCAGCGCCTGTTAATTGCAGCGACGTTATTATTCCCCAGAGAGTTAAGAAAGTCCTAGAATGATCAGGCCTACTGGGGTAATAATAGTGTGAAGTCGCGTGGGCGGGTATTAGCTCAAATGAAGAACACGTTTTCACAACCAAATGTTACTTAGAGGAAGAGGCTGCATTATGATTGTTTAGGAATGCAGACAGTTATCACTGTAAGGATGATAACAAGTTATGAAGGCAGCAAGGAATGAGTAACAAGGGATGAAATAATCTACAGATTCACTGCAGCTAAATGGTTGTTTTTTTAACAATCAGCGTCGAACACAAAACACTATTATGTAAAGCTGACAACTGGGCACGGTAAAGAGGTTCGTGAAGACAGAGAGGGCCATATTCCTCACAGGCAGATTGCTGAATAGAGTTGGGTCGGTACTTGAATTGTAGGTACTGCACCAAGCAAAGTCAGTGATAAATATCGATATTTTATTTTTTTATATGTAGGTCAATATGTTTTAAGTCACAGCAGTCACCAGTAGATAATCAAAATAACTTCTTAGTAACTTCGGCTGAATTGCAACAATCTTCACTCACGAGAATAATGTTTTCTTTATAAAAATCTCACCAGTTCATACGCTCGTAGGCATGCTCGAGAGAAATTCCGATTAAGGAGGGGGGCGCCACCTGAGGGCCTTTTTCTAAATGCTTGGTGCCACATGATTNATGACTGTCTCAGACGGGTGATCTCCAAGTTAATCTTGGGGTTTAAGATATTAAGAAAAGTTTTCTTAGATTCCGAAAGTTAATGTTGCACAGTCACAGGCGTATCGCTGTTGTCTGACGTTATAAAAAGACAATCAACACTGCGACCAACGTTCCAGCAAATAACAACACTGCTGGTGATGGTGATGGGTCCTGTGTCCATTTATTATCGTGTGGGGCAGCGTGGCTGAATGGTTACAGCGTTGGACTCAAGATCTAAAGGTCATTAGTTCGATTCCCGACCACGGTCATGTTGTAAGTGCTTTTAAAAAAGCATTTCATTCACATTTTCCTCTGTCCAACCGTGTATTAAATGGGTACCTGGCTATTGGCGGTCAAAGATATTGTCAGGATGCTAGTGATCAGTGCCTGTTAATTGCAGCGACGTTATTATTCCCCAGAGAGTTAAGAAAGTCCTAGAATGATCAGGCCTACTGGGGTAATAATAGTGTGAAGTCGCGTGGGCGGGTATTAGCCTGGATACGAGACTTCTAAACCACACTTATTATTATTATTTATGTTTTTTATATTATTATTATAAACAGCATATGTATAAAGTACTATCTGGCCTCATTACTGTAGATTTTATCAGGTCTTAACAGTTCTTCAGCTCTGGCAGTCAGATGTGATTCCCATGAATACTTTTGCACCTAGTAATTCTATCGGCGACTTGGCGAACTCGGTGGGCGTGGAATTGACCACACGAAATGATCAGTCACCAGTAATTCTATCAGTCTAATGACGTCGATGATACCATCATTTCACGACAATAATGTGATTCCATAAGAATGTAGTGCCACTGATGACATAGTTTATGACATATGTGACGCTGAATGGGATGACGTCGATGTGATATAAGATGAGCGTCACCACCTCTGGCGGATGCAATGTCTTTGACCTTCTTTTTCTGAGAGTAAAAGCTCAAATGAAGAAAAAGTTTTCACAACCAAATGTTACTTAGAGGAAGAGGCTGCATTATGGGTGTTTAGGAATGCAGACAGTTATCACTGTAAGCATAATAACAAATTATGAAAGCAGCAAGGAATAAGTAACAAGGCATGAACGTGATTCACAGATTCACTGCAGCTAAAAGGTTGTTTTTTTAACAATCAGCGTCGAACACAAAACACTGTTATGTAAAGCTGACAACTGGGCACGGTAAAGAGGTTCGTGAAGACAGAGAGGGCCATATTCCTTTCAGGCAGATTGCTGAATAGAGTTGGGTCAGTACTTGAATTTTAGGTACCGCACCAAGCGAAGTCAGTGATAAATATCGATATATTTTTTTCTTTTTTTGTTTTAATGTAGGTCAAGAGGTTCTAATTCGACAAGCTGAACTCGATAATACTCGACATTACACCGCAGTCACCAGTAGATAATCAACATAAGCTCAACAGTAACTTCGGCTTAATCGCAACAATCTTCACTCGCGAGAATAATGTTTCTTTATAAAAATCTCACCGGTTCATATGCTCGTAGGCATGCTCGAGAGAAGTTCCGATTAAGCAGAGTCGACTGTCCTTGATCCTGGAGTTTCAAAGAACCAATCAGAATGCGGGGTTCGCCGTGTGATGCAATTATATTTCACTCTGCTTAATCGTGGTCCCTTTGACTGCAATTATCCAGACAGTCTGGATATATCAAAGACCCTGGCACTTCAGAAACTGAGTCACCTGGTAGAAGGAGACCCAGGTTCCAGGATGAACAATGTTAATATAATTTCTTTACGTATCAACTACAATTAGTTCTCGGCCTTCTTGCACTACTGTCTAGACTAGTTGATTTTCTACCACTGAAGTCTGGGAGGGGAAAAACAGTTTAGGTCGGTTGTTAAACTAGAAATTGCTAATATTATTGTCATTAGTTGCAATTTCTGAAGTCTTGTGTGGCCAGTTAGAATATGACATAATACACTACCTGAGACCTTACAAACTCAGATCGATTTAGACCACTCTCAGTTACTACGTATGCACGTTCATCCGGGCCTCGCAAACCACAACTCTAATATCAGCCAACACGTTCACTAAGATCAGCTGAAGCAATGTTGCTTGAAACACCTACAGTCAGATTATCTCTTGGTGAAAGGACCTTTTCTGTATGTGGTCCTAAACTGTGGAATAACATCAGTATTGAGACAAGGAAAAGTGAAAACATCATGATTTTTAAAAAGAAAGTAACAACAATTATTTAAACTGGCATATGATTTTCGGTAGATGTTGATCAGTCACATGAAGGAGTAATGAAAGTGTTTATTTATTAATCTTCCGCGGTTGGGTGTGAATGCCTATTGTGAGTAAGTGATGTGCAGGAGAGTGAGGTGTGTTTATAGAAGTGTAAGGATGTAATTAATGTCTAAATCTTGTGTGTTAAGCAACGCCATAGAGCACTTTTCTCAGGTGAATACGTGCGCTATAGAAATTAACTATAATTATTACTATTATTATCATAATCATAACTTCCGCTTTTCACTTTTCCACTGCCAGAAGAATATGATTGGCTGATATCACCTGTTGTATAGTCTTTCATTGGCTGATACATCTTTTACCTAAGGAAGCCAGGTTTGATGACTCAATCACA
The DNA here is from genome assembly GCA_033807755.1 of Ellobium chinense. Lineage (NCBI taxonomy): Eukaryota > Metazoa > Mollusca > Gastropoda > Ellobiida > Ellobiidae > Ellobium > Ellobium chinense. Next base: position 444,185 of record JAWQUT010000439.1, on the reverse strand, counting down.
TTTTTGTTTTGTTTAAACCGGAAGTAGCCTTCGTGCTGTACTTCGAGTTGAGCTGGCGTTCGAGTAAGTGAATAAATTGTGAAACAGAAATAACAGACTCGAGACTGGAGGATTCCAGCCAGTCTGGAACTTCCTCAAGTACATCAAGTTGAAGGTTGGGAGGTCTTATTGTAATTCTTGTGGCATTTTTGCACTCGCATCTTCTGAATCCCCACAAATAAGGCCTGGGTGCAAAGAAATTAGGTCAGTTACCAAACCCAAAGAGTGTTTGCTAATATCGTTATTTTCATTAAATTATAGGACCTCACACAATCAATTAGACGGCTGTCTTCGCCAGGTCAATCAAATTGCAGTCGCTGGCGGACTACAACTAAATCTACATGAAAATAAAGCGTATAAACCGGTGGACAGAATGAAGACGTCACTCTGTTGTCTGCATTCTGTAATCTTTGAGCAGACCTATCTAGTTTATTTTGCACACACGATTATTTAGGCATCGCAAGCAACACTCCTCCCCCACCC
>JAWQUT010000439.1:382325-422934 GCA_033807755.1 Ellobium chinense | reverse complement strand
GGGGGGGGGCAGAATATACTAAATTATCCATTTTTTGGCTAACAATATTGATTAAAGGATCCGAATCTAAAATAATAACAGTCCTCTCGATGCTATTCAGACACAAACACACAAAAAAAAGGTATCAGATGTCCTAGACATGAAAATGCACTCAGCAAGATCGCTGTCCACAGTAATCTGTTTCAGGAAAATTCAAGAACTCACACCCTTAATGAGGTAGCGGCCGAAGCTGTTCGTTCGCGCAATCCAACTTCTTAGTTATGCTCCTTAGTATAACTCGCCCGGCTCCATCAAATGTTTGACCCTTTAAAAATCCGAATGATTGGAAGACTTTCTGCTGAAGACAGTGAAGATAGTCAAATATCTGTAGGTGCACACCCTAGCCTAATTTAGAAACCTCATCTGCAAAGTGAAACTGTACCATAATAAAATTTCGTGTAGCATCACGGGGGACATTGTAGAAATCTTCTGCATTCTCCTTGTTAAAGTCCACAGGTTTTCTGGGCAAAACTACTAGTGCGGTGATAAAAACATTCCCGTGGGTTTTTCATGTTTAAAGCAAGCCACTTATAAGATTATCGTCAGATGACACTGAGGAAATAGAAAGTCTTTGGTGCCAGTCTGGCTTTTGTGTGAGGTGAATTTCAACGCGGTTATTTCGAGGTCAAAAGGCAAATTTTTACCCGACTTTCATTTGCGGCTGGAAATCATCCGAGACTGCTCAAACTTTCGAAAAATTACCACCTCGTTAACAACTCTATACGAATTTCTTGTTTTTAATTCCATCCTCATAATGCGTGGCCCTCTTGTTTGGCACTGGTTCTTAGAAAATGAAGACTGTCAAGTCAGTGGTTTGTGTGTTCGATTTATGGACCGGGCAGTTTACATTGTGGGGTCCATAGGAGAGACATTTCACTCCTCTTTCTCCACTCGACTCAGGTGTTAATGAGTATCTGGCTTTAAAGTTGAGGGTTACCAGGTCGCTGCACCACGGTTGAGCACCACTGACTTTGGTATAAGTTTCATTTGCAATAGTATGTATTTATATGTATGAAGTGTACGGTTATATGTGTTTATATCATATCAATGTTTATATTATCAACTTTCGATTGCATCGTAGCCCAATTTCTCCACGGGGTCAACACATGTTTTATATTTATCTTTTGTTTTCAAACGTTCTTAAGCATTATTACTGTGAGATGAAGTATTGGACGTCACGAGCTCACAGTCAAAGATATTAGTTCATACTTTCGCTCGAATTCGCTAGTAAATACTCATATTGAATGTTATATGACCTTTGACCTGGTGATTACCTTGTGTGTGCATGTTTAAAGAAAGCAATAGTTTCTTGCTTGTGGGGGCCTAATCACTAAAAATGAATTTAATCTTTTTGTTTCGCAAAATGTTCAAAAAATATCCCGTAAATTTGTCTAAGAAATAAATGCATAGCTGTGATCTGGAACACGAAACAATATAATATATCATTTTGTTCTCAGGGACTGGTTGGTACTTTTGGCTTCCACCCCGCCTTTACTTCACCAGCACACACGGATACATGATATAAAAATGGTGGATTGGATTTCATTCCCGCGTTTCCAGAAGAAGAGAATTGTTGTTGTAGTTGCTGTTGTTGTTGTAGTTGCTGTTGTTGTCGATGTCGTTGCTGTTACTATCGTTATTGATGGTGCTGTTAATATTGCTGTCGTCGTTGTTGTTGTCGTTGCTGCTATTGTCATTGTTGTTGTTGTTGTTAATGTTGTTGTTGGTGTTGTTGTTGTTGTTGGTGGTGGTGGTGTTGTTGTTGTTGATGTTGTTGATGATTATGATGATGCTGATGTGGGTTTAAATAAATCAGTCCCGTGGAACTCGTGGGCAGACACAGACAGACAGAATGAGCCGAATGCACTGAATGAACCCCGGCTCATTGTTGGGCTTAGACTAGATCTCTGTCAGCTCTGTCTAGTCCCATCTCTGAGCCACCACCGAGAATCGAATAAGCATGAAAACCAGGAATCGATATCTATCGCAGTCCTAGAGCACATGTATTATCCTAGCTTAGTCGCTTGCCAAAAAACAATATCGACTCCACCAAAGAGTGTCGATGCTTAGTGGATTCGAACCCCCGATGAATCCTCAAGTACACATACTTGAAGTGTCATTAAAAAGGGTCTGGAGAGAGATTGTTGCCGCCTGGATGTTTGTGCGTGCAAGGATAACCTGATAGTAACTGGTTCAAATGGTTCCTTTGTTTGTAAGGGCGTGGCCTTAGTGGTATGTTGCTTCTGGGCTGAAGATGGCAGAACGCTCGACATGTCCCACAAGCTGCGAGGTATGAACAACAAGATTACCACAAACCTTAAAAACCATCACTGGCATTGTCGGATATGGAAAATTGACCCAACTAGATTAGATAAGCAAAGATGGCCAACTGTCCTTTAAAATCCAGGAACATTCAAGAAAATTGGATTGATGGTTTCTAAATTAGAAAATGCACTCTTGTGCGTCGACCAGAGTAAAAAATTGATAGAAGCCCGTACACGCGACAAAATTTGTTATTCGATAGATTTAAGTATGGTATTATCACAGAAAACTAAAAGACCACCTGGTAAAATCGTAGAAAAATCACAAGGCAGGGCGGAGTAAATAATGCATTCTGCTTGAATTATGAGGATTCCCCACGTTCTCCCTAACCTATACTGATCTTCTCCTAACAGAAATATACAGACGAAAACACACACACACACACACACACACACACACACACACACACACACACACACACACAGAGTCACTTTTTGTCACTCCTCAAGTAAACTTGTGAATTTGATTTCCCCGTAGTCCACACCAAAATACTTCTGTGTTTCTTGGGGTGTTTGATATTATGTCACCCTCAATACGTTTGTGTTTCTTGAGGTGTTCGATATTATTTTGAAACGTGACATTTACTGACATATTACACTCCTTCAGTCTCGCAAATACAAAACAACACGTTTTATGCTTTTTTTATTTGTCATTGTCTTTTTTTTTCTTCAAGTATATTCAATTCAATTTCAATGCAATCTTACTGGATTCTACCCCTTTATAACGGGGGAGCGGTCGATCGGGGCTGGTCAACTGCGTGTCCAGATGATTATATACATACAAATATCACAAGCGTTAAAAATGTTAATAGTTTTAATATTAAAACATTTAGGAAATCGTTTAGGAAAACATAATTTTAACAACTTTGTACATAAACAGTCAACTCTCTCACTAAACTCATCTACTGCATCATAGCCTAAAATCATTAAAGTTTTTCCGATACCGGACATTTGTAAAAAGTCGGAAAATAAGTTATCAACTTGGTATTCCTTGTATACAATATAAACTCCCCCATAAAACAATTGCCTGGGAATAATATACGAATGACATCCAAACATAAAGTGACCTATATTTTCTTTCGCTCCCCAGTCACACATCTCACACACATCTGATTCACACAGAATCTTTCTCTTAACATCCGCAATCAACCCCACACATTCTGTTCTAGTTAAGAATTTTAACTGGACCCCTCAGAAATTAAAATGATCAAACCTATATATCTGCTTTCTTTTAAGACATTGTATATTGGGGATGTAGTTTGAATGCCACTTTTTGAGTCTTTAAGAATTCTTTAAAAGGTTTTATAGATATTATCACAGTCTTCATATATGTATTTAATAAGTAATCAAGGTCATAGTTCTTAAGATAGTTCTGGACGTTGGATATATTTAAATAGAATAACATCTTAGTTAGAACCGGACGTTAAGCCAACTTTTCATTTCATCCTTTTTTAGTCTCTTCTCTGAAAAAGAACACCAAAAAAAAATAACAAGCTAAGATATTAATTACAGTCTCAAAATGTGGCCACCATGTACTATACTACATAACAATAAATATTAACAAAAACAACAAGAAGTACAACAACAACAACAACAACAACAGCAACAAATACTACTACTACTGTTACAACAACAACAACAACAATAACAGCAACAACAACAACCACTAGGAGATTAAGAGCAAGGACTCCAGTGCACCATTAAGGGCTCCAACTGATTGCTGCTATAGCCGTGGTTGAACTCAGTGCAATTATCGAGTATTGTACATGGAGCTTTTCCTCTCCATTATACAGGAGATTGAACTCCCGCGATCACTTTCCCACTATCTGACCATGGCCGGATGTGGACAGTTATCTCACACCAGGATAAAAGTGATCTATCAACACTCTGTGTTTCAGTGTAGATACCATCCACAGCGGACAGCTACCAGACTAAGGGTGGATTAGTTAGATACCTTTCGTTCAATAAATCTGATCCGAGTATCCGAGTTTTCATATAAACCGTATATCAATTTCTCGATCCCAGTGATATGTTTATTAATCAAATTAAAACATTTAGGTCGATGATATCGAAGGCAAAGTTTGAGATTAGACATGATTATCTGCGATCGCTATCTCAGAGTGTCTCAGAACATTACAGGGCGGTGATTGAGCATCTCTGACCATGCTACTTTTCACTGACCTGCGCACCATGCGATACCTATACTCAGGTCAACTACTTTCTATCAGTATGAATTCGAATCCTCATCCTATCGATACTGTCCATGATTTAAAAAGGGGCCATAGCTCAGCTTGACCTTCATTAGTTGGCCTCTAGGAGGAGAGCAGGATTATCAAAATGGCACGTAAAGCGAACAGTCAAAGTATTAAGATGCCACAAGAGTGTGACATTAAAATTTGTAATGCTGAATAGTCCCCGTGAATAAAAAAAACCCAAAAAACTTGGCCACAGGGAGGCGAGGATAGGGTTGGACTGTAATGTTAATGGTTTACAAAGATGCAACAATATGTGTAGACTCAGACGAAAGGGGGTTTTGCCACTGAGTTGTAAACTGTGTGGTTGTTGTTATGAACGTAAGTCTATCCTCTGTTTACTGTTTGAAAATGCCCAATATCTTAGATAGCCTTATTTGCTGACAAAGTTCTTCAAACATAATTATTGGTCTTGGGACATATTTCTACATGTAAACTTTGATGGAAGAGCTACAATAATATATGTAGAAAGTATTATGGCCTGGGACACCTTACTACATCTGTGAGGATATATAGAAGCATATACAGCAAACAATGGCGGGAAAAAGGCATGTTCAAAGCCCTTGGTCAGACAGGGCGTTATTGACTGCCTGATGCGGATTATCTTTTGTTGTCTTTTTGTTGTTGTTGTGTTGTTGTTGTTGTTGTTTTTTGTTGTTTTTGTTGTTTTTGTTGTTGTTGTTGTTGTTGTTGTTGTTGTTGTTGTTGTTGTTGTTGTTTTCTAAAGATCTATTGCCTCTTTTTCCGTGCGCGAGTTTTTAACCATCACGAGGCGCTGCCCTTGAGGGTACTCACTTCAAAGTCTTCCTAATCTGTGCCTCACTCACTCACAGCACCGAAAGCCTCCACCCGTCACACGTTTCTAACTGTGTCTTCTGGCAAGAAATATCAACACACCCATCGATTAAATCAGAAGAACAAAACAAAAACAATCCCCGCATAGCTGCCAAGCTTGGTAAATCTCCCATTAAAAAGGCCATGATTATTCAACAGGTCTGCCGAGCTTCTACGTCGCGAAGATTACACCCACTAGTGATGATAAATACTTCGTCTTTGTTGGTGGCTGGTGGACAAATCTCAAAAACATCTGGTCACACAATGTGGTCAAACTTTTCCTTGGTGACCACTGGAGGGACCAGGTGAAAGTGATCGTTAGAAACACGAGGTAGCATTTGAAGTGACTTCTGGGTAAGTATTGGTTTGGAAGGGGAAGGGGAGAGGGGGTGAAGGGGCGAGGAGGCAAGTGAGGGGATGCAGTGGTTGTTGACTACCTATGTATGAGCTACTCACTCATAAGATGGCAATAAACAGATGTGGAAACAAGCCATCGTCAATGTGTCATGAAATTGGCATAAATCATGTTTCCACACTTCCGAAGGGACGCGAGAGTTTATTTTTTTTTATCTCTGGCAAAGCAAAAAAGAGTCAATGTTTACATTTACAACCGCAATTTTGGCGGGAAAATATTGGTGCATTTTTATTTTAAACATGCTTTAACGAGGGCCTTGATGTCATAACATCATGGTAATCTTAATCAAAATGGTCTAAATCTGACTTACGCCAATTTCGTAACACAATGACGCTATGCAGAGAGGACTCTGTAAGTGGCGAACTCTCATTCCTTAACCCCTTCCCATCCCACCTCCCAATCTCACTGTGTGCAAAATGTCGTGAAAAGTTAAGCATGAACATGCTGTTTCATTTTTAAAATGTAAAAATGCAGTCCTCCTCAAAGAAATTACCAAATGACCGATTTTTTTTTCCTTCAGGAAATTGAGCTTAGTCTTTAAGTGTCTTGACTTTCTCAGCACTATTTTGTTTTCACTTCCTGTACATATATACGTTCATGTCGTTGCTCAAACATTTTTGTATCAAGCTTATATGGACATGAAACCTGGACATAATATAACCACTGTCCAGCGAGAGGATGGTAGCTCAGAAGTCTGGGCGAATCTGATTGGGCCTTGGAGGTGAACTAGCGAGGTCAAGAGTCAAATGGACCAGGAGTCCACACGTTAGGGGCGCAAGACTAGTGGCCAGCGGAAAGGGTCAAAGGTCGCTGTGGGAGTGTGAGTGGTCGGAGATGTAGATTGACAGTCAGGCTGTGGGGATCGAAATGGGGATCATGTTGGGGAAAATAGGAAAGACTTAAGGCTCAAGTCTATCACAGTGTGACTGAGTGTGAGGAAATTCTCATGTAGAGTGAGACGATGGTATCATTTTATGTTCAGCAATTACCAATTTCTTCTCCTGCATAAATATGGCAGATTCAACAGTATTCACACTGCAGGGCAGTGGCGAATCTAGGTTGGGAGGGGGGGGGTGTTCAACAGATGGTTATGAACACACTCATCCCCCTCCCCCCCTCAAAACTATTCTATGCTATTCGTTTAGAAAATATTTATAAATTTCAGCCTTTACTTGTATGTAGTTTTAAAAAGATGTACATATCATTTTTTATACAACCTTGTGTGTAGAGGGAGAGTGTGTGTGTAGGAGGTGGGCAAGGAGGGGAGGGGGGAATGGTTTGTCCTGTATATTATGAAATCCAGGATTGCATAATACTGTTTACACGACACTCAGGGAGAGGTAAGTAACATGCCCCCCCCCCCCCCCCCCCCCCNCCCTTCTTCCTTCTCAAACTTAGAGGAAGAAGGGCGGTGAGGGGGAAGGATCTGCTCCTGTATGATCAACATTCAAGCAGAGATTGAATCATTTTCAGCGAAATCCGTGAGTGTGCCTCTTATCTCATATTTTGTTCACGGGCTGATCTTTGCAACCTTTCCCCAAGAATGGGAAGTTTTTCTTATATTAAAGATGACACACACATGGTTGAGTGGTTTGGTTGCCAGTTATGAATGCTCACGATAGTGAACCGAATTTCTCATGTGCTGTCACCTGAACATCCTCAGAAAGTTTGTTACGACACACCCTTAACAGTGCACTCGAATATACTTACTCCAAATGCCTTACTCAGAAATATGAACTGTTAAGAACTTTGTAAAGTCCAAACTGATAGATGGTTTAGATCAATGGGACGGATAATGCGAATTATGCTTAAAAGCAAACAGTTCAAAGCGTGCAAAAGATTTTGTTATAAAATGTTCGACTGCAGAAATAAGGTTTGCTCCATCTGCAGTAATGCTTGCACTTATGCACTGAAAATATACTCACTAGAGACATGATAACAACGTAGCAGAAGATGTGACTAAGGCAGACAGACGATGGTCTCTTTATCCGGGCACTTTAAAGTAGAGTTAGTAGATCTAATACTGTTACAATCATCACCGTTTTTTCCACCCGTTTAATCAGGTGCACATAATCAAAAAAATCAAGAAACTGAATTAAAAAATCAAGAACTGAGTTACCATATGATGGCTGCAGGGAATTACGTCACTGGTACAGAACAGAAATTCAGATATGTTATAGATTCTGAAATAAATTCGATTCCAAGTACTTGAATCTCAACGTCGGTAAAATCGAATAAGATTCCAAAAACTCATATTGCGAATCGAATTATATAACGATAATTATTTCACCGTACCACTTTTACTTGTGGTCAAATGTAACTTAAAAGTTTATTACGACATGGATTATGCACACTTCCGCAAGCTAATAACAGGAATTTAAAACAAAAAAGTGGTTTATAGGTGTGGAAAAAAAAAAACATCTACTAAAACTTCATGAACAAACACGGGTATCTCAGGACAGGAGTATGTATTTCATAAGTAGATTGTATGTTTTAGAGTATTTAGACATTACCTTACATGACTCTAATGGGATCAGGTTGCAGGAGCCTAATGGGTGAAAATAAAGTGAATTATCAGAGTCATTAACAACAGAGTAAAAAATTGTGTCCTTTGGACGGATTGTGTAGAAATAAATCGTATAACATAAAACCACATTGCAAAAGTGATGAAATTCTGTCCCGAATTTGCAAAAAATATAATTGTTGCAGCGGATTTAATTTGTGCGCGCCTGTAGTCTGCAAAGACAGACAAAATTTTTTGGCCATATGATGAGTCAGTGACGCTGTCACCACCACACAATCATCATCATCCTTACAACTACAATCACTATTTAAATTTTATTAGAAGTGAAAGAACAGTAGCTCTATCAAACCTGGGATCAATTTATAAAACGCCTAGAATCTTTTTACGAAAGCACTTGATAAAAGTTAAACTGTATCCATTATTTAAAATGCACGCGGAAGCTTCGATTTTTATCCATCTCCACTTTTTAGACGGTAGCTTACTTAAAATTTTATCTTGAAAAACAACAACACACTTTCTAACTTAATCTTAAAACTTATCTTAAAGCTAGACCACACTTTATCTTTCTATTGATAAAGGCCTTAGAGCCGAAATGTTTAGATGTCATTTTCGATCTTAATTCTTTACTAGATTTTTAATAAATTCCCTGAATTAAGGTTGAGCTTTTAATTTTTCTCAGTTTTAAAACCTATCTTAAAAGTAACCCATGTATGTGATTTTTATGAAGGCACTGAAGAAAATCAAGTGTATTCAAACATTTTATTTTAAATCACGTTATAAGTATGTATTTGTTTTTTTGATATTGTAACCACTGTTTTAAGTGTGTTGTACAGTAAGATGTATGTGTAATTAGGGCTTAGTTAAAGAGAATCCAGGTCTATGTATAGAAGTACTCAGATTGGACTCGATCCGAGTCTTTGGAACCGATTGCATTCGATCCTTGACTTGGCTATGTGTTTCAAGTACTGGAATCCCAACCGACCTCTCTCCATGCAGCAATCTGAGATAAAGGGGGAACAGATGTATGTGTGCATACTGATAACACTGAGATATGTTGATAATCGAACCAAGGGTTGCTAGTTATAGTGGTGATGGTGGTGGTGATTGTCGTAGTGATCGCTGAAGAGGAGGAGGAGGAGGAGGAGGAGGAGGAAGTTACTTGTAGTTGCTTTATAGATATATAGATCGGTTAACACGACTACCATCGGAGCGAACATGTTTTATTGGACCCCCATTGCCCATGAACCATGAAATTCATTCAAGATAAAAACTCCTTAAACAAGACAAAACCAATTAACTGGACTAACCAGATGGCCAACTTATCCAGTAAACGAGCTAAAAGAAACTGATCTATAACTTATCTCAATGATTGTTTCCGCAGCGCTGCTCACAATTTTACGGCAAGACAACCGCCACAAGTTTGAGACTCCACGTAGCTGAACCCAGACGTCCAGTCAATCCACTCGCCTGTTTCCGTCTGGTGGTCACAGTATTACATTAAGGAACTTTCATTCATCAATGCTAGAGCTAGACTATAAACCTTGTTCCGGGTTGGTTTAGCCGAGCGCTATTCGCACGCCACTGAAGGCCTAGTTCTGGAATTAAGCTTATCATTNTCGTCTGTTCTTGTTCGTTTTGTTCTACTTAAGTAATTAGCAGCAGCGAGAAAATCCTCAAATACTAATCACTCTGTATAGCTGTCACGGCTGGCGTAACCTGTGGGCGGGGCCAATACGTAGCGCGCCAGAGCGACGTACTGCTTGGTTGGGTGACGTATTATCTGTTCGCGTCAAAACTATGACGCGGCATACTGACGTATGGGGGATGTTAGTGTAAAAAAGTAAATAATTTCCAAAGGGCATTGTCTTCATGAAAATATGATAGTTGTATAACAAGCCAGGTGGTGTCTGTGCACAATAAAGAAAGAATGATCAAAATTTACAAAGAAATAAGTGAGTTATTGGTCGTCATTTGAAGCAAAAACTTTAACTTCGTTTTTCTCAGAACACTGAATTTCGCGTTACGCCACTATGTCGCGCCAGCAACGATATCTGTGAATGAAGCAAACAGTAGTAACAGGACGTTAGCTTAAGTTGGTTTGTACTCGGAAGGCCTAAGAGATGAATGGAAGAAGAAGAAGGGAAACTTACGTAGAGGTACTTACCATAACGCCTCTCTACCTGATCCTTTGCAGGACATATCTTTTATAAGAGGTGGGAAACCGGTGGAAAGACAGTCACACAGAGTAAAGAATATGGGGCACAAAAGAAACACTGTGGCCGAATGGTCGTGGGTTTGAGTCCCGATTATGGTCACATTGGCAGTGCCTCAGGAAAGCATTTCATTCACATTTTCCTCAATCCACCTAACCGCAAAATGAATACCTGGCTTAGGACAGTGAATGAAATTGTCAGAATTTCAGGGTCTGTGAATGGCAACGGTACTGAATGCTCTTTACGGAGTTGAGAAAGTCTTAAGATGATCTGATCTTCTCAAAAAAAAAATGTGTAGTCGCGTGAGCGGGCTATAAGCCAGGGGCGAACGGTCCGTAAAATCAAATAATCACTGATTACCAGCCGAAAATGCCGTTGGTCGACCATGGCCTTCCTGGCAAGTTAAACAATGACACCGCCGTTTATTTGCTCTTTGTCAGGCCTACTCTTACTTTGACCTACGTTCAGAACCTGATACCCCTCAAATTTTCTCTGCTCTATTCACTGATTAATAGGGATAAAGAAGGTCCTGGACACCCCTACAGCCAAATATGGAGTGGCCTCACAAAAAAACTCAATGAAAGCAAGGAAATTCCACCGGCTAGTAAAGAAGAGCTGCTAATCAAGGTCTCCGCTTGATTTGTGGCACGTTCACCTATTGCGGTTTAATGTGATGCGGAACAAAAATAACATATTGGTAAAACGAGACACTGTTCTATAGCATTTAGTGAAATTCATTATTATCAAGGGCCTCTTTATTCGACAATAATTAACACTGTTGCTGACAAGTGACATGCCATCAGTCACAAGTTTACGACCACATTTACTTTTCGCTCAGTTTAGAAATGAATCCACACTTACAGAAAGCCACATGAACAGTCTCACTACACACATATTTCTCCATTCACAAGCCCAGTGCTGGTGTTGCCACGTTGTCTATTTTATAGTGCAATGTAGCTGATTCCCAAAATCTTTGGTTGGGAAAAGCACTTTGGGGTAGATTTGCTTTTTCATGAAGGAGGTTTCTGACTTCATGAAACATACAAACAAACTTATTAAATAAACATAAATTCTTCTTGGGAAATAACATGAATGACAAAACTTCTTGGAAAAGTAATTCAGTTGGCCCCCCTGTTCTCAAAACCGGCAAGGTTTGACGATGGCAATAATCATATAGGCCTACCCATTTGCAAAAAGGTGGGCTCGGCTTCATGGTGTAGACTGGGCCTGAAAATTACGTTTTCAATAAAATTATTATCTTGTTTTAGGTCTGGATATTTGGCTAGAGGTGGAAACGGGGGAGGGGGAGGGAGTCGCTGAGCATAGAGCGGTTTGTCCAAAGATGTTAGTCAGTCTGCTACCCAAGCAACCAAAGGTCATTCTTTTTAAAGCTTGACAGATTGCCACTCCCCTACGGTCTGGATGGGTTTTTCCTGCAAGGTCGTGTTCCCAATGTTTTGTTTATTAGCCTAGGCCTGCTAGGTCTAGCCTAACTGGACCTAAATTCTACAATTTTGGAGCCATTACACCTTGGTGAGTGATGATATAGGCCTACTTTGTGCGATTCTGGCCCTGTAACTAATCTGTACTTTATTGTGCCTTTTCAGCCAACCTGTTTCTAACTACTCAACCTTTTGTTGTAGCTTTTCAGGAATTGTGATGATGCCTATGGATATTTAAAGTCCATACTCTGTGTTACAATATCATACTGTGAACATCAAATGTGACTCTACGAACGGATATTATAGCACTATCGACTAATACTGCATACGTGACTATAAGTGACAATCATGTTCAACTATGATTACCCTGTTGAGAAAGTCGGCCTTCGCCCCTGCTGTAGGCTGGATACGAAACTTATAAACTTACAGTATTTTTTAAACTGATGCTAAGCTATACGTATACACAGAACACGCAGACAGACAGTTAGATGGACTGACTGATACAGGGATGGACGAGTGGACAGACAGACAGACAGACAGACACCCTGATGGACAGAGCATCAAGCAGCGAGCGGACATAAATGTAAACAAGGACATAGAGACGAACATGACCAATGAATGTATGGATTGACGGACGGACAGACGGACAGAAGGACTGACCGACAGACAGAGGACCACAATTTATGGTTAGTAGGTGAATGGGTCGGCGGTGGATACAAAGCGAAGGGACCAGCCGGTGTGGTATTCAATTTTGACACCTTCTCCCCCCTCCACTCCCTCTAAACCCTCTGGTCTAAATAAGCTGTGAAATAAAGACCATGTTTTTGTATTTTTTTTTCCATGTTCGTGAACTATCAAAAATGCGACATTGAAAAAAAATATATAAACTGGGTGAAAATGGGGCTGGGGTGGAGGGGGGTGGGGGATATCAACATTTTACAATGTGGAGTCATTAAAGGATCAAAAGGGAATCATTTTATGTCATCTGATTTTGATCGTGGGGGTCGGAATTTCACTGCGGGTCACAATATAAAATCTTAGACCGGCTGAAATCAAAGTACACAGACGGAAGCACATAGCGAGAGACGACATACACAAAAGAACCAAATACTGCAAACTCACAGACGAATTCCTCTTCTGAGCAAAGACTTTCCCTGGGTACTCACGACCTTTGTTGCAAACACGGGCTGAAATCCGGACAGGACTAGACAAGAGTGTGAGTAAATCACAGTGGTGAAAAGCTCAGACAAAAAGGAACGTGTGCCCACGGGTACGACCGGGACACAGGATGGACGATAATGGATCAAGGCATCAGATAGTGCTGGGCTGGGCGATTCTAGTGGTTTAAAGGATCGATAAAGACTGATACTGGACCTCTCGTTTTTCATCAGAATCGATCTTCTTTACGTAATTGTCTGATCCTCTTCATAGAATAGACCAAATCTGCCAATTAGGAAAACAGATACTGGCAATCTCATGAAGAGGAATAACAGGGAACCAGAGCTTACTTTAGAGAATGACAAGATCAAGGTCGTGAGTGAAGTATGGAAGAACCTCACGACTGAACCTCACGTACTCGAAATCATCGTCTACGAGTCGGTAAGGCACGTATCTTGCTTTGCATCTCAAGGCTCTGTTAAATTCACCACATGACATGGGCTAGTTTGTTATAGTATGATGATGATGATGATTACAAGATGTTGGAAGTGATGATCATGATGAGGATGATGGTAATGATGATGATGGTGATGATGGTGATTACAAGATGTTGGAAGTGACGAGGTCATATTCTGCGATATTAGTTTCTTACAAACAGATAAAATCTATCTTCTGCAAAGAGCGTCACAATTGGAATTCTTTAAAGGGAGATGGATCGTACCGTCAAGATAATACACCTTCCCGAATTAGCCAGCAAGGGCAGACAATCCTGTATTTAATTTTATCGCAACCTGGAAGTGGGGTGCCAAACAATGCATGTTTGACAAATGCTTATAGTTACTTGTAAACAAAAGTTGTGAGTGCAAAGTAGATAAAAAGACGGTCTCAGTTGGTTTAGTTTAGCTTGATGGAAAGCTCTTTTTATTATTATTATTATTTTTAGCTGGAAAGGTCAACTGTTTCGATCCTTGGCTTCTGAGGTTCTTCAATGACTCAGCCATGCCTTTCCCAAGAACTGTAGGGGTCCTCTTGTTGTTTGAAAAGCAAACAAACAAACAAACAAACAACAAACAAACAAACAAACAAATAAACTGTCTAATTAACTATCCAATAAACAAACAATCTGAAGACATCATCGTTTGGGTCATTTTAAATCAGAGCGCAATGTAAGACAATCTTGAGTAAGTAAAAAAAAACTTTTGCGGGCAGAGCAATATTGACGTAACACTACTTCCGCTTTTCGTAGCAGCGTTAATATCAGCATTTGTAATCGTGACTGTATTATCAGCAGTCGTATGTTACTTACCAATATTGTGTGCAACGAATATTTTTGTATCTGAATCCGCCCACTTGGACTAAAACAGCCGGCCTCCAAACAGTAGTATCGCCATCAATAGTTTACGAGGTACCAATGACGCACATACTCTAGTCAACGGGATACTTTCCAAATTACCACCAGACTCTTCAAGGAGAAAACGAAAAAATACATGAAATGGAAGTAGACGTCTGCCCGTTTATACACACTGCAAAACAGGGCCTATTTTATACTAAATAAATGGGCTGAGCAAAGCACATCAAATATACCTGTGTTTTCACCAGACCACGCGATCACGCATTTCTCTCATTTAATTTCAAAATCTTCACCAGACGTGCATTGCAAGCGAGCCTATCTTCACTTCTCTCCTGCACGTTATAGATAAGTCTGAAGTGCTTGAGACAAAGTTCAAATCTTTCTAGAAATGCACAAAACCTTTTCTCAAGGAGGTTCCAAAACTCATAAGATGTGGAGAAACCTGATGTAATAGTTTAAGCCGCTGAAGTCGGAATAGATGAGCACCCATGAAGTTTACTACTGGTTAAAGCAAAAGAGTACTGTAGTGTGACTGCGCCATCAAATCATGTTTACGAAAGCAAAAGATGCATCCACCAATAAAAGCCAATGTAACAGACCATCAACCAATCACATTCCTCTGACAATGCAAAGGTGGAAAGCAGGAGTAAACGATTGCTGAAGTTATAGCCTGCCAATCCCAGGTGACCATGCATTCATAATGATAGGAATGATCCATTCCTGGTAGACAAGACGATATGTGAATCTTGGTAATTTAATAGTGACATTATCTACTGCTCAGGAAGTTGCATCGTGTTGTGTCTTCTCAGGGACACAAAAAGAAAAACACCAAAGAAAGACACTGAAAAGTCCTGTGCTCTCCAATAGCCATTTGCAGTTTATTCTTGTAGCTGCAAATCTTGATATTCAATATATTTTCTTGGACGTTAAGATTGACGTAATCAACGCAACAATACTCCTGTAATCTTATCGGCAATCTCAAATTCTTGTAATTGGTTAGAGCTTCAGATGCTAGTGACTAAACCTGGCACAGGTCATGTGTCCTGTTATTATTCCTTTACCTTCCCGGTCCCTGACACAGCGACACAGCTATTTCAGTTCAGATGTTTGTTCTACTCAAATCTGATCGTCTAAAGAAAAGTGAATGTCTCGTTCATGTGTAACTCTTTAGACCTTTAAAACCCGCTATTTGTCTTTAATTATTACATAGCCTACAGCTATTTGTTTCATGTTCTCCCAAGAAAGTTCATACTACAGGCGGATAAACAGACTTTTCTTGTTAACTGAGAAGTTTGCAATATTTTCCTTAAGGCTAAAATATTTCTTTCTCGGTTAAATCCAGAGGTTTAATCGACCCACAATAAATTTGGAACATCTGAGGGAAGTTGTTTTCATGAACTTAAGAAACCTATACATTTCAAAAGACTTCAATTATCTGTCAGGAAAAAAAACAACTGATGGTTTGCAACTTGTTGGGTTATCCTCTTATCCTCTCACTTTGGAAAGAAGAAAAGTTATTCCAATGTCGTCAAACTTGAGCAATCCAGCTATACTCTCCAAGGAGATGAAGTTTTTTAAAGAAGTAATATAAGGTGTTGCAAGTTTCTGTCGTCGTTTAGAATCAAGCGAACCTCAGACTAATATTACAGATTTTCTCAGACGAAAGTTTAAGCCTGATAGACGAGGAAATTCTATATCCAAGAATTGCTTTGATGTGTTCACAACGATAGGAACATTGCATTAATTTATAAATAGACTAAATCAGGAACACAAATGGCCTCAATGGCACCAAAGTCATTAATCACGAAAAAAAGATGACTGATTGGCTATGACTGATATGAAACATTAAATTGTATCCGCTGATACATCCTGCCGGTTTATAAGAACACAGCATCCGTAAAGAAACCTCAGTCTAAACAGAAAATATTAAGGAAGATGGGGGATTGATGGGAAATGAGAGATTCACTTTGATCAGCTGGAACATGTTTCTTACTTACGGGTTATCTATGAATTTTACAAACAAGCCAACGTTTGTTTGATCCCTGTGGGTGAACAAAAATTGCGGTCCTTTAATTCTGTGGGCGGTCACTCAGAGATTCTAAGGACGGCAATATCAGTCTCCATGCATGCCAAGATGGCTGCGTTTGATGCGGAAGAACTAGAAAAAAGCGGCAACTTGCGAGTTGTGTTTCCCAAATATATATTATCTTTGCCTCTGTTATTGGCACACACACCACCGTTAATTCTTGCTACATCCTTTTCCGACACAATGCCGTTGATGAAAAGTCCCACTAACAAATTTGAACCCGTAGACGGTGGCCGCTGTTTTCCGAGTTTCACAACCGATGCACAGCAAAAACTTCAAACTTCCCTAACGTCTAGAGGCGCCACCCATCACCCAGCGCTGATACCACACTTGAGCCAAAACAAGCAAAAATTACCCCGTGTGTCCTCCTGTGATATACCGTAGCGTTTCAAGGTCCAAATTCAGAGTCTCCAACTAATATTCCTAGTTTATGATTCTTTCGCTATTGTAAATTTCTTTCCAGTGTTTTATTATTTATTGGATGAGGGCATGTCATTGTGTGTGACCATTTTTCTTGGATATTTCTTTGCACCACAGGACCCACTTTTGCGATACATGTTCTTCAGTTTCCCAAGATCATTGAGCATGTGTGTGGAGTAATGGTATATCGCGTCCGAAAGGAAGAGGGGACTTTTAAAGAACTTCTGCTATTTTTTTTTCTTTTTATATTTTAATTCGGCTTTAAGGACGCCTATCGGTCCAAAATTGGACTTTGTAACATGAACCGAAGAGAAAGCACGGATATCGGCTCCAGAGCATACTGTGAATATTTCCATAGTTTGTCTTTTTAATCAATGCAATGGTTGGGATCTCAGGAACTAGTTACAGATAGTCGAGTTGGTCACAGAAATTGATATAATTATAGATATGTAAGACTCGAAAATTACTACAAATGTTTGATATTACGAGACTCCAGTGTATGAACTCCGCAATCGTTCCATAGATTCACAAACAGGCAACAGTATGAACAGATTTATCTATTATCTTCAACACGCCTTATGTATTTGTAGACTAACTTGTCTACCGAACGTGTAAAGTTATCTGCGTCGTAGATTGTGAGAGAAAAGAAACTATAAATATCAGAGCGCGCTCACCTTTGGATCTTCTTACTTTTGAAAAAAAAAAAATTACCGGGCGCCAGAAAAAAAAAAAGGTAAATTATTCACTATCATGTCTAACTCATGACAGAACCATTTGTGGCGAGCCGGCGTCAGGGTGTAAAAGACTCATTTCAGAGAAATCACGTGTCCTTTAAGTCAGATAGTGGTGGCCACTGCTTGATATTCTGCTCAGTCTCGAAGGAAATCAATGTGACCAAACATTCTCTTTGTAGCAAATCAATATCTCAAATCTCGTAACTCCAAAAAGTATTATGAGCTTTTCCAATTCCTAAAACACGTATTCTGCCTTTAGACAGTTGTTCGGGTTCCAATATGAGTAATGTATGCTTGTATAAAAGACTTTGCATTTTAGCAAGACATAACGAACAGGAATTATAAACTAGTCTTTGCAAATAAAATCATCTGAGAAAACTTTGCCTTATTGGGCTCCAAGATAAATGATGTCTGCATTCTGGAGGGTCTCAGGAGCCAAAATGATACCGAAACTTGTCTAATCTTTGCAAAGAAAACATCTGAACGTGAATTATGTCTGCTGTGAATGGGCTCCAAAACTGATGAGGTCTGTTCATATAGAAAACGTTGCATAACAATGGAGCCTTATATAATAAATGGGTCAGTCTAAAGCTTGGCTGGGATCAGTCTCTCAAACAAAAACACTGATGAGGATTCCCCATATCACTCTCAATTTACAGCACCTATTTTTTCCCCCTGATCCAGCCGGGTTCTTCTTTTGCAATGAACAAGACCACCTCGACCTCGACCCTTTTCTAATCTTCTTCCCCCTTTCTGACGGGCATTAAAAACATCTTCTTTCTAGGCAGTTGCATCTCAAAAGCTGCCAGTCTCGACACTAACTAAATTTGTTAGTCAAATCTGCAAAGAGCAGGAGACGAGCAATTAGACAATAAAGTGTCAGACGGACTTTGAAACTCGCAACACACTGGATATAAAAGTAAAGCTCTGTGAGCCAAAAGGGTTGTGACGGACTGATACTTTGATACTCGACTGTTTGAGTGGCCTCAAAGTCTGTACGGCCATGCCATAGGCTTTGAAAATATCGATTCAATTTCGATTCTGGTAACCAGTTCAAGACACCGCAGTCAATACCTTTGATGCCTTTTCGATATACGGAAAGACCTTTACTTAATATTGTAAGATGATCCTGTATGAGTTTTTGAAAGTTTTGATACTGTGTTATTGCAGCGAAGAGTTGTCCATCAATACGAATATAGTCTGAGTAAGGTGAGCCACACAGTCTGGTACTAAGAGCAATATAATACGTCATGTCTCTTCAAGATTCTTTTCGCGCTGGTGAAACTGTTGCAAGGACAGACTGTCCAGATCTGACAAACTGTTGCGGACATTGAAAATATCAAAGCGTACTGAAGCTGCATGGTGGACTGAACTGGTATCAAATTTCTAGGGTCAGGTTTCTCATTCCCAAATCGAAAGTGCCGAGTACCAAAGATATGGGGAGATACTCTCTATGTGAGACTGTACAATGGTCTGTCAATGATAGCCCCTCCCCCTCCCCTGAAAAAAAACAAATTACACTGAGTGTGACCGCAGTTTATTTGGCAATATGCTCACCGTTGTCAAGAAACGAACGCTGAGATGGTGAGGGCATTTCACTGGATCGTCAGGCATTGCAAAAACCATTCTGCAGGGCGGTGTTTGAAAAGGTAGGAAACGAGGAAACGAGATGGGAAAATGACAATCTGAGATTGAGCGAAACAACGAGAGCCCTGGAGAACAGAGAGAAATGGAGAACGTTAGTCAGCAGATCATGTGTGGTGCTCATCGACCCCAGAGGGTTATAGGATAGGATAGGATAGGATAGGATAGGATAGGATAGGATAGGATAGGATAGGATAGGATAGGATAGGATAGGATAGGATAGGATAGGATAGTATAGGTGTAGGATCTAAGAGTCATTTACGATTTTCCTGTTTGACGTAATAAACGAATCTCTTACAAGCTACTTCAAGAGTCATCCACTGACCTTACAGAAAATCACTCAATAATTCTGTCATAACCTGCATGCAGCGTCCTGTGCATTTGTTCTGAACACCATGTCAAGGGGGCATAATTCAACATGACGTCACAAAAAAAAAAAAGGGTAGTCGTATACCAAAGGTGTATAACGGGCAATAAATATGGACGACGCGATGTAGCCTGGTGCGGACGACTGCCGGTAATTGAAGGGTCAAAGTAAAGCGTCTGGATCCAGTTTTCCAGCTGACGCTATCAGCCTGAAGATGAATTAAAAATAATTAATCCTTGTTTTCCATAACGACAATACTTTTGCTCCGTCCTGTGAACGTCTTGAAATTTCAGATCATTTTTACAAAATCAGGAAGGGAGGAGCAAACAATCCGCTGTCATCTTCCTTCAAAAACTCTGTGACCTGCAATGCTCAGTCGGTGTGTCAAACTACTAACTGTATGAGGTATACCTATTATATGCTCGGACTAACCGTGTTCTGCTGGTCCTAGAGAGCTGAAACGTTTACAACTTCTCGAAGCACTATCCATTAGCATTGAAGCACGACTGCATCCTCCTAAACCGAAAGACAAACATGTCATTTTTGTTGAAAAATTATGAAACAATTGTCCCGATCTTGTAAAGCATTTTTGCACACTTCTGCCAAATTTGAAGCCAATAGGATCAGTAGAAATAGGTTAATCCGAGCATATAAAAGGTATAATATCTCGTATTAGCCGGACTACAATCGTAAGCCCAACACCAAAGTCAAGGTCACACTCTGCTCAAAATATCAACACTTGATTTGAATCACTGCAGTGCCACAGTAAACGCTTAAATGATCGGTTTGCAATCTGGAATCAACTAACTTAAACCATTTGTTTCATGCCAGTCTGTATCACCAACCAGAATTTTTAAGTGATACTTAAAAGTGTTTGAAAGTTTAAGAATTCCGAGTTCTTACTTCGAACGTTAAGAGACAAACTTCAAAACATCAAATATTTATACTTGCATTTTGCCAAGTCTGCAGATTAAATTTTTGTACCTCATGTTCTGTCTTATAAGAGCCACGAACTAACAGGTCGAGTGATAGATCAAATATAAGAAAACACGGGAGCATGAATACAAACAGGTGCAAATAATAAAAAAAAAATGATGGGACAATACGCCCAGAACTCGTGATGAAAACAGTTTTGTTTTTTTTTAACGAAAGCCATCCTCATCAACGGGAATTATAAAGCTTTAAACACTGATAAAAACTAAGGCCTAAGGCGATTACGTATTGCGAAATGAAAGGGGGGATGGGGAGGGGGCAGGAGATACGATTATTGCTAATCTTACTTGCGCAAACAAAAACAAAAAAAACGGGAAGATCAACTGCAAGAAATTGAAAGCACTGACGTTGTAGGTTGTAATATAGAGAGTAAGACACACGTAAGAAAAGGAAAAACTCTCCATTTGTTCAATAAGACAAAACTCAAGAGATGTTTTTTTTCCAGCATTGAAACAGCAAACTTCTTGATATGAAGCACAAAAATGTTGAATGTCATCCTTGTGATGCAATTCTGAAGAGAGTAACGGTTCACCGAGATTAGTAAAGACATGTGGAATTGCTGCACAAAAAACGCACATTGTGTAATACGACATAAGAGGATTATGGATCATTTTTTGCATTTAATAAATAATATGATTGGCTAATAAATACCTGTTGGGTTAATATCATTCTTAATATTATGATCAGTATAGATAAACTTTCATTCACAACAAACTCAAGTTTTTCCAAAGCCTTTTGGCTAAAACTGCAAAAATGTCTGATCAACAGAACCACGGTGTGGAGTGTAAGAAAAGGACAGATTGATGCTCAAAACTGCATTAAGACTCACACAGACTATCTCTCTCTCTATCTCTCTCTCTCTCTTTTTCTTTCTCTCTCTCTTTCTCCCTGTCCCTCTTACTGTGTGCGTGCTTGTCCGTGAGTGCCTAGCTGTGTTTGTGTCTGTGTATGGTTGTTTGTGTGTGATTATATATATTATTATATGTGTGTATGTGTTTGTATGAGTGTGTGTGTATGTGTGTGTGTGTGTGTGTGTGTGTGTGTGTGTGTGTGTGTGTGTGTGTGTGTGCATATCACCCTTGTCCACACTCAAATAGCCTACATGTTACTACCTTACACTGTCGGTCTTCATTGCTAAATTCTCACTATTGATTTTTCCACAGACAAGAAAATTCCAAGAAAATGGAAAATAAAGTCCATGTTCCTAAATGATGAAAACAAAAATACATTATTATCTAGATGTTTAAGAAAAAATATCCTGGAAGGGAGACAGTAGAGCATTCTCCTTCAGAAAGAAAAAAAAAACAACAAAAACAATGACGGCTGTTTAAGAAACAATATTCAACAGAAGAGAAAAGAGGGCTCTCTTGCGAAAAGTCCAAACAAAATTACGAAATGTGCGGGGCGGCGCCGAATGCTGAGATCAGTTCCGGTTTTTGTATATGGTCTTCAAACAGATCATGAAAAGCTGTGAACTTATGGGGTTTGAACCTATGGGGGTGGAGGAGGAGGTGGAGGAGGGGGTGGACGAGTGGGAAATGAGGATTAGACTGCAGGAGACATACACAGGTAAATCAGCACAAAGGTAACTGTGTATCATGTTGTCATCAGAATTAAAATATTTGGATATTTTGGGGCTAAAAAACAGAGTTTCTGTTTCTTTTCAACTGCCACTGGCTCCAAAACAACTGGGTCTGTGTCGCCTTCCAGGCCCCAACAGACTTAAGACTGGGAAGAATTATTTTCTTGTCTTAGAACGATGGGAAAATTAATTGTCTTAAGAAACCATTTTTATGAACAAAAGGTCTTAGCCGGTGCTTTACAGTTCCAACTTTTTCTGGCATTCTTGATTTCAAAAGTTCATTTCAGGCTTCACCAAACGTTCAAACAACTGCGGTGTCCACCCAGTGCTATTAATGTCAAGTTTTCGAGGAGAAATGGATCGTCCAGAGCAAGTTGTTATCTTAAAGGAATTCTACTTTATCGTCACTTCGTTTACCAGCGTTCTCTATCCTTTTGTATAATCCTCTCCGACCGTGTGCTGGAGTTAAGTTAAGTTAAGTTAAGTTAAGTTAAGTTAAGTTAAGTTAAGTTAAGTTAAGTTAAGTGAAGTTAAGTTAAGTTAAGTTAAGTTAAGTTAAGTTAAGTTAAGTTAAGTTAAGTTAAGTTACGTTACGTTACGTTACGTTACGTTACGTTACGTTACGTTACGTTACGTTACGTTACGTTAGGTTAAGTTAAGTTAAGTTAAGTTAAGTTAAGTTAAGTTAAGTTAAGTTAAGTTAAGTAAGTTAAGTTAAGTTAAGTTAAGTTAAGGGATAGAAGCGAGGTGGGAGGGTAGAGAAGATCTCTATATTAGTTACAGACTCTCACAGTCATGATTTTTTTTTTCTTCTTATAACCCTGCCCTTACCACTAACCCACGTGCACTTTGGATGAGTGTCAAATTTTTTTATCAAGCAGATACAGAACATAGGAAAATTGAGGTAACGTAACTACCTACAGGTCAAAGGTTAAACATTCTGTGACAATATTTTGGCCAGTATATAATGTGTTGCCGTTTACAAATTTTATACCCAAGTTAATGTCCGGTGATGCCACTACTCCCCCCTATTATTAGTCCCACGAGGCCTGATCACTCTGGGAATTTCTCAACTCCCTGAAAAGGCATACAGTACCACTGCGATATACAGGCGCTGAGATTTAACATTCAGACAATATCCTCCACTTCCCACAGCCAGGTATCTATTAAACAGACAGATCAACCGCAGGAAATGTGAACGAAATTATTTTCAAGGCACCCGCTACATGATTATGGTCGGGAATCGAATCCACGACATTGTGATTTTGAGTTCAATGCCGTTACCACTCGACCTCACTGCTCCACAGCCTAGTGGCTGATGTGACAAGACATCTCGGTAGAAAGGTAGGGCGAGGCCAGGGGCGTAGGCGGGGCGAGGCCAGGGGCGGAACTGGAGGAGGAGGACTGTGAAATCGGACACAATGGCGGTCAATGCCCATCTTAAGGACCTGCACACAGAAACATCCCATCCGTTTAAGAAGAGTAAATAAATCCTTTCCTTACCCAACATGCTGAAAAAAAAGAAGAGAAAACCGGAGGCCGAAATTGTGCAGCACCCGAAGATATAAATATCAGCTGTGTCCTGCAAATAAATGTCAGGTTGCAATTTTGTCATGACAACTGGTGGCATTTCATGCACACAGAAAGTGTTCAATAAAACAGAAGAACTTGAACACGACTTGAACATCACCTCTCTCTCTCTCTCTCTCTCTCTCTCTCTCTCTCTCTCTCTCTCTCTCCCTCTCTTTCTCTCTCTTTGTAGTCAACGTATACGTGATGAATTTCTATTTTTGTACAAAGTATTCCCTAATGGCTATATCAGAACTAACAGATACCTGTCATACTTTCAAGGTTTAAGAGAAAGAAGAAAAAAACGTATACGAAAAAGCCCAATGTGAAAGGAAACCACTATTTGGAACTGTTCTCTTTTTTGTACAAAATATTCCCTAATAGATAAATCAGAACCAACAGATACCTGTCATACTTACAAGGTTTAAGTGGATGGAAAAAAAAGGAATACGAAAAAGCCCAGTGTGAAGGCAAACCACTATTTGGAACTGTTCTCTTATATCCAGTGAGCTGAATGAGGTTTCAGAGCGCAATGTCACAAGTGACAAGACGTCGGACTGAATTGCATGACAATGTACTTATTGGAGAACTGTTCTAAAAGCGAAAACAATTAAGAAAAAAAAAACACACAAAAAGCTTCGAAAACAATTTCAGCCTCTTATCGATTTGGAATTAAGTCGAGCGTCTTCTAACAAAACGGCTTATGTCTGTTTCTCCGCCAAAAGCACTGCTTTGCTTATTTTTGATGTAGAATAATATGGCAATTCTAACCTCGAAAACAAATATTTTTGCAAAACTATAATCGCCACTGAAATGAAACATCAAAAAGTTTACGACACAAATTTTACAACAGTTTTCTTGAAGCAAAGGACCGTATTCAAACCAAGCCACTTAATGTTCTCAAAAACCATTTTGCCAAAGATGAGCCCTTTTGTTGAAAACCGTTGGAAATGTTTAGGAGATTTTTAGCGTGATGGGTTAAGTTTCAAAGAGGGTGAGCAGACACGAGCGCACATGCTCACGTAAATAGTTTGTGAAGGAGAAGACAGTGGTAGCTCTTAAATTACGAGCGAGAAAGACCGGTGTCTGTCAAACTCATGCGTCTATCGCGCGTCAATTTGCTTTTTAGATCCATAAACTACTCTCAATAATATGATTGATATCACATACAGTAAGGCATTTCTATTCACTTTTATTAGGGGAGGAAAATGAGCCAGATCTGCTTTTATCTAGTCTAGATAGTGTACCACTAGGACTTTATAAAAAAGACTTTATTGTAAAAGAAAAAAAATTGAGAGAAAGGTCGAAAATGCTTCTTCCATTTCCTCTCTGCATTTGTCTTCTTGAGCACTTCCCCCCTTATCCTACCTTGTCTGAGCATCTGTTTGCGTCTGCTCACTCCTTACTTCTTTTGACAAATTGTTGTCCCTGGGGTGGGGGAAAGAGAAAGGGGAGGGGAGTTGGCTCGAATCCAAGTGCTCTCGCCGTACAAACTGAACGTTCTACCAGTCCGCTTTTAGGACGCTAACGACTTAGCAATGTAAACTTCAAATACTTCTTGCCTGCATGTAGTTCCCTATCTTCCACGTTGTGTAAACCTAGTATCAGTAGTAAAGCTAAATACTTCTTAATTTGATCATTTGCAGCCAGGTACAAGTACTTCCGTAGTGATTGACACGTCCTTAATATTTTCATCATTCTCTGATTTCGAGCTTTTAGAAAATGTTATCTAATAGGCATTGTTACCACTTCGTTTTCGAGTGAGTGCAGCTTGTATCAAAAAGATTTTTAACACAGATCAAGTTTTGGCTTCCACATCGTCAGCTCCAAACAAACTACAGTAAATCAGACGGGAAATTTTAGATTTACCTTACAGAATGCACAGGATGCGCAGTAATGTGATGGGTGGGTCATACAGCCTGACTCCATACTATACACTCCCGCTAGGGAGTCAATGTCTTTCAAAGTTGTAAAGCGAGTGTCGCCTCAGTTCTCACTGATACGCTATTCCTCTCAAAGCTAGTGTCGAATGTTTTCGCGTGCTCGAGGCGACTAGGAAGGTGGTAGGATAAACTCCTTCAGCTGCCTCACAGTCGGAGAAACCGCAATCTTTAGGACGAAATGATCAGACGGCCGACACGCTGGGTCATACAGCGAGGGCGTTGTGCCTTGCGACACTACAACCAGTTTTAATGAAATAGAAAAGCTGGCGTGGCGTGGCGTGGTGCTTGGGTTGCCGGAGCTTAATTGGTTTTTAAAAAAATGGACTATCATAGTTAATAATAGCAGAATATTATAGAATCCGTCCTTTACACAGAATGTGTAAAAATATTTGTATACCATGAAACCACACTGCAGACGTGGTGAAGTTCAGTCCTGAATTTATAACAAATAAAAAAAAATAATGGTTACAGGCAGTGTTTCCCAATGACTTCAACAGATTTCACTTCACAGACCTGTGGTCTGCAAAAGAAGGCCATATATTTAATCCTTGTTCATCTAAGTTAAAATTGTGAANTAAATGAAGGACCCCCACTGTAAACAGTATATAATTTGGGCACAGTGGTGGCACCAGATCTGAGAACTAGCCTTGGCCATCTCGGAACGTTCGGGTGGTCCCAGGAGTAATTTTTATTAAATGTCTCAAAGAAGCTTTTACAATCTGGCTCCCCAATCCTTAAGATTACTGCAAGTGGTGTTAATATGGTAGATCTCATCCGAGTACTCGCCCATCTTTTACCAAATCTGACTTAGGAATTTTTTTTTCTGACATTGAATCGGAGTTTATCCTATCACCTTCCTAGTCGCCTCGAGCACGCGAAAACTGTATTGTTCCCTCGCCCTCCACGCCTCCCCCCCCCCNCCCTAAACCCGCATTCTCCCCCAAAGCAGACAGTATGCCCAATACTGACTTTGTTAATATTCAGTTTACATGCAAAAAAAAAACAGTTTGTCTGGCAAGACCAAGAGACCAATGAGTTAAGAGAAGTTGTGTCTCTCATAAGGCCAGTAACACAATGTCTGATTAGCTCCTGCCATTTTGTCAAGTTGACATTCACGGGCTGAAAGGACAACACACTCTTTTTGAAAATATTCATATCATGAGTGGATTTTCTTTGTTTTTCTTTTCTTTTCCTTTGCCAGATAATGCTTACGAACACTCTTCCTTACATAATAATATGTTTTGCAGCTCCTTAAAACGAGGCTTATGACGCTGGACTGGGAAGTGATCTATCAGACTCAAGTGATAGCTAGGACCATCCAATGTGCGGAAATCGAAACTAAAATCTTACTCTATATAAAAAAAACAAAACATTGATTTATGGAAGGAAACGGTCAGTAATTGTGACTAAACTTATGTTTTTTTGAGGCATTTTGAATGAATTATACAGCATACAATTATCGTTCACTCACGATTTTCTATAAATGTGTTTTCCCATTGCATGGCATAACCCCCTTCAACTTCAAACATTTTTTTATCTCGGATCAGATAATTCTAGACCAATTTTAGTTTTCATCTACTGGAGTATACCCATTAGGCTTTTACCTCATACCATTTAGTCAAAACGTGACTGGAGTCTTGTTTTGACTGGCTGAAAGACATTTACTTTTTTTTTTTTACAAGAAGAAGACCTGTTGGTTTGAAAGCTTGGGGACTGTACCATAAGATTTTTAGTAATTATTTCATTAAACTGTTTTATTTCATTTCTATGACGGGATCAGTTTCCACTATTTACACTACTACTATTTACACCCGTCTGCAGTCTCTACACTTTTTTTGCATATTTTTTTACAAGCCTGCAGATTTCAGGGTTCAAGGAGATGCCGAATCATTTTTAACTGTCATCAGTTGAAACGCCTCGCAATGCTTTCTTGATAAAATTATATAATACGCTCTTGTTCAGATAAAACAGTATGTTAATAGGTTGTCAGCATGATGTCTGCCTCTATCCTAAATATCCCACACGTTTACTTTACCTAAAGTCCGAATTGTCACACCTATTGCGCATGTGACGGTCATACGCTGTTTACCCAGTGCTCTGCGGAAGGGTCATATCAGGTCGTTATGAGTCGTCGACACCACAACGGCAACTCAATTCAGGCAAACTAATTTCGACAACATTTTCCTCAGTCCACCCGTATCTAAAATGCGTACTTGGCCATTGGTAAAGAATAAGCTGATTATACCTTGTGCTCCACCATTTCCGAAGAGTTAAAGCTGGTAGTCTGAAGAGAAACAATTACAAGTAAGATCTTTGATGATGTCATTCCATAGACAAACACTATATTAAGTCTAGATTGATCTCGATTGGAGTACTTTCTTTCTTCTTTGAGGGCCGCCACTTGAACGTGGATAGAAATCAAACTATCCTTTAGCGACGACGGAAGTAGGTACAGCTGTGCTATATAATATAGAAAAATTAATGAGCTGTTACTGGAACTTCTTCCTGCGTTGTTGAAGTCAGGTGAGCTCGGAACTCTCTCACCATAGCTGCTAATCTAAACTAACTGAACGGTATTGATAGAAGAACAGGACTGTCCTCATACAGTGTCGCCACTAAAACTCAATATGGCATGCGGGAAGCGTGTTCCGTTGAAATAAGCTGCACTAGTGGCCTCAAAGAAGCATGTGCTATGTGGCCGTAACGAAACATGTGCTATGTAGCCGTAACGAAACACGTGCTATGTGGCCGTAAAGAAACATGTGCTATGTGGCCGTAAAGAAGCATGTGCTGTGTGGCCGTAACGAAACATGTGCTATGTAGCCGTAACGAAACATGTGCTATGTGGCCGTAAAGGAGCATGTGCTATGTAGCCGTAACGAAACATGTGCTATGTAGCCGTAACGAAACATGTGCTATGTAGCCGTAAAGAAGCATGTGCTATGTGGCCGTAAAGAAACATGTGCTATGTGGCCGTAAAGAAACATGTGCTATGTAGCCGTAAAGAAACATGTGCTATGTGGCCGTAAAGAAACATGTGCTATGTGGCCGTAAGGAAGCATGTGCTGTGTGGCCGTAACGAAACATGTGTATGTAGCCGTAACGAAACATGTGCTATGTGGCCGTAAAGAAACATGTGCTATGTGGCCGTAAAGAAACATGTGCTATGTGGCCGTAACGAAACATGTGCTATGCGCACGCTCTCTAAGTGATTTAGACATACACACGACCATACAGCACACTATTTAGACCAGCACCACGGACTACATACGAGCTTCCCTGGGCAGGCTTAGCCAATCTGAACACAACTTGACAGCTGCCCCGTTTGACTTTAAAAACTCTTACAGCAGCACACAGTGAGAAGTACCCAACATTAGAAAAAAAAGCAAGAGGACAATCTATGTTTTGTCGATTTCATCTAACGAAAAACTAGGCTATTTTTTTTCTATTCACCTTTTAAATTTGGTCATTACTGTTGGTGGTAAGTGAGGAATAGAAAAAACGCCGATTTTCAAGTCCATCTTCATACAGAGAGATTGATACATTCGCCATTTAAAAATAATAATTAAAAATAAATCGTGTTTTTAGATTTTAGATTACATAAATTGTGAAATATCCGCAATACAACGCGTGTTTAATATTGAAACACTGCACTGTTGACCGTAAAGAAATCATGAACTCTCTACGTTTATCATATTCTAAGCCACATTCTACTTCACAGTTTAGTGAGCCTATAGATGTTTATCAACACTTTCATCATCACTTTGATTCTTACCAGAGCAATCCAGCTCAGAGAGACGTAGGATGAATCCTTGGAGACCACACTGACCACCCCCTCCAAGACGCTGCATTCGGCTCAGCTTCCCATTCGATTTACTCCTCTACAGCATTCTAATCTAAGCTCTTGAAGTGTGGAAACCTATTGCGCAGCTCTCTGGTGCGCTTAAATTGCAAAACTCCTTTGCAGAACAGATTACATGGGTGATTTATACACCTGAGAAACAACTGGCGACGCCGCCTAGTCGGAAATCCTTAAGAGTCTACAATGAGTTATTATGTTTAAAGGAGCAGAGATTAACCAAATGGTTTAACTATGATTTACATACAAGGACACCGCCTTCCTCACAAGAGCTGATATATCTCTCGTTTGAAGTGGAAAGTTTTCTTTGGTTTGAAAAAAAATGCCTAAAATGAAAATACATACATAGCCCTCAGCGGAATGGCAAGGACTCAGACGGCGCCAGAAAAGTAAAGAAAACAATAAAGATGGTTGTTGAGAGCTTGGGCATTAACGATGGGATTTCTTACCATCGTAAGAATTACTTTAGAGCATCGGTGCTGAATGCACCCTTGCTAGCGTTAAATAAGCAGATTAATGTAATTCTTACAATGTTGAGAGATCCCATCGTTAATGCACAAACTCTAAACTGAAAACTCAATTTCTATTACGGTTTTTTCAATTTGAAGATTGCGAAAAGATTAAGAACGTGGGTGATGGAACAGGCGCTTGTAATACACTTGCAAAAGCTGAGCTTCATTTAAAATTAAAATGTAATTATACATCTGAGAAAGCAGTTTTCCACTTGAATTATACTTTCTGTTTTAAAGATAAGCTTATCTTACGCCTGCATCCGCCCTTAATTAATCTTTACAAGAGTCGTAATATTCTCGCACGTGCGTGAATGACGTGGCAAGATGGAAGCCTTACGTGACCGAAAGCTGACCCTTGTCTGAGCAGAAGATGATGATAGGAAAAGTGTCCGAATTGATGTAAAACACATTTCACAATAATTATGACAGAATAAAAGGTGTTCACGCAACCATCGTCTTAAAGTTGCACCACCCTATCGTTATCGTCGGACGCCAAAGCAAGTATATTCAGCCATATGAAGTCAGCCTTGTAACCTGGTGTCGATGAAAACCCATAAGGTATATGGGTGTGGGTGGCTTCATAATAACATGTCTAGGTGTTACGTCATCGCGTCCCCTTAGTTTTATTACAGTATGATATGATTTGTAATATTTTTGTAACTATCTAAAAGCTTACGTTTGTGGACTGAAACTGGTAGAAACAATACATCGGCGCATTTTAAAAAAAAATAAGATCGAAAAAATAATTTAGTTCCAGAATTGGCTGTCAACAATCCTCAGTATTTTCTTACTGGGAATTTTTTTTTTAAAATGTAGTCAGAAACTATATTACATACCAGATTAAAGTCCTCCATTGGGTGAAGTCTATTTCTGTAAGCTCTGCGTTCTTATGTTATGTCAGTCACATCTTCACAGTGCTTGGTAGGACCTGTAGACTACTGTTCCTTAACTCAGTATCTAGTCTCTGAATGGCTTTAAAATAAAATTTTAAATGATAGTAACTGCTCTTCACACATCTTTTTTTGTTGTTTTTGTTAAGCTCCGTGAAATGTGAAGGAATGTACACTCCAAGATCAATTTTGTTTTGAATGTATGAAGCATGAAATGCGTGTCTGGATACGCTATCAACACATTTTCAACTAAAATGCATTTCCAGAGTTTTGGAAAAACAAACACTCTTCAATTTGAAGCTGTACACACGGGCGAAAATGGATTCCCGTAATACTGAGCCCGCTTCGTGGCAAGGACCGTCTCTCAAAGAGCTGATGCAAATTGATAATGTCTGTCGTGGGCTCTCTTCTTTCCAACCATCTATCCCTGCACCCAAACAACCCCACCTTGCGTGAGCAGCTTCTCTAGGTCTGCTCACTCTCTCCTTTTGTCTAAGTGCTTAATTTTCACATTCTATTACACTAACTTTTATGTCATAGAGCCTTGTGTTCCTGGCCTTCAGTGGCTCTTTTGGAAACCTGTTCCCTTATTAAAACATATTAAAGATATGTCAGAAATATATTTAAAACATATCACTCATAAGATTGATATCTTTTTAGAAAGCGACAAAGAATGTTGACTGGTTGATTCACTCTATAGTTAGCTTTCACAAACGAGATACACACGACGGATTCATAAATTCCGAGTCCATGGAACTGGTCGGAAGTTCAAGTAAGCTTTGAAGACGATGGCTTTATGAGCAAAAAAGAATATAAAAAAAATCCAATGTTTGCGTCTTTGACGAGAAAAAAAAATAGGTCTCATTAGCTGATGAGCGTGTTTATCGCTTGAAGATGTAAACATTCTAAAATGTATTCAAGGCCAAACTTATTCATCCCAGTGCGTTCTTGAAAACACTTGTGAAAATATCCATGTAGATTTAATATCGGTGTTATACCTTATTACTTGAAACTTTGCTGGATGACAGTTATGGAAGCGATCTTAATAGCTTGTGTGATAGATAAACATATAAGAAAATATGAAGACACAAGTATCAGCCCAAACAGCATTTTTTTTTTTAATGTCGACACGTGAAAAGCGAGCGTTTAACTGTAATTAATGACGATGTCCGTCGTTAAAAAGATCTTAACTCCATCTTGAATCTTGAGAAAAAACACCCACTCAGTCCACTCACAGGTAAACCACCGAGTTGATCGTGGGTGTGGAAGTTATACAAAACGATTTTTCTTCTTTATTTCTTTAAGCAGTTGTTGTTGTTATTGTTGTTGTTGTTGTTGTTGTTGTTGTTGTTGTTGTTGTTGTTGTATTTCTTCTTCTACTTCCTCTTCCTCTTCTTGTTCGTCTTCTTCGCCTTCCGTTTGCTCAGGTAACTTACTTAATGTGGGTTTCTCTTTTCTTGGAGATGTTATTTTGTAATGAATCTGTCTTTGCAAGTGTAAAGTTAATTGTTTGGAAAACAGAAAGTAGGAATGAACGAATGAAACATTACAGGATGTACGCTGGCTCTGTTAGTACATTACTGGGATCAAAACAAAGAATGAAAAAAACCAAATAGATGTCACTAATCTCTATAATATACTTTATCTATTATCTCTAGTCGGCTCTATTGTGACACCAGAGGGAAACCATTTTCCATAAACACTGGCTTCCAAATCATACAGTACATTTCAGTCAAAGCTGTGACGTAGAAAACTACGCACTATAATGTCACTTAATGTATTGGAGACGTCATGAGTAAGAGCAATGAGAGTCAGGTGCGGAGTCTGGGCTTTTCTAATGAAGCAAAGGTATTCTCTTCCAGGTGTCTCTGTGAGTTTATTTTCGGTTTTCACGTCTGAATTATTTGGGAAAAGGTATGATGTTTTCCTATAGTCTGCTATGATATTACGCTAAATCCACTGTTGTCTAGGTCATTTATTTGATGAACTGAGTTGTTTTTCTTACTATAATCTTCTGTTTACCTTCTTTTACCTATTAAAACATGGTAGAGTTTGCACTTGCTATTTCATTATAATTTTACAGGCTAAACCGCATCTGCCTCATTGCTTTGCTTTGAGCAACAAATTGAGAGCTCCCAATTGCTCAAAATATTAAACAAAGATTTAGGCAGATGTAGAATGAGCGTGACGTCACGATGGCCCTTGTTCTTTCATCAAAGTCCTCACTAGTTCTGGATGAGTGGCGTCACCGACAGAGTACTCCCTCTGTCTTCATGTGAACCACACTGGTCTTCTCCAGCGTAACTACGGCAGCCGTGTTTGTTCACCGTGTGTGGCCACGTGTTAGTAGCTATGTTTTGAGAGTATAAGTCTTCTACCGATGATAGCGTTTCAAGATATACGAGAACAACCTCCTAGTGATTCGGTGCATTAATTTATGTGGTAATTACGTGTCGTGAAGCCCTATTGTATTCACAGTCGTTTTGAGTGCATAACACTATTCACAGTGATTTCAAGTAACGATACATACAGGCTATCAGTCTCAGTTGTTATCGCCTACCCGGTCATGACAGCATCGCAAACCACAACTACAATATTCATTACTTATGTGTTCCAGTTTTATAGAGGATGGTCATTGGAATATCATTGAATATCATTGGCTGATATGGTCAAGTACAATGACTTTCGTTGGCGGATGCATCTTTTACTTTCGGAAACAAGATATGATGATGCAATCACGCTTGTGGTTACATTTACATTTTGCTTAAACCGAAACTGTGTGACTGGTACAACTGACTGATAAAGAAGGATCTATTTGTATATGGTCAAAATGTGGTGTACATGAGGCTTGTTCACTTGCACAACAACAACAATAAGAAGAACAATAACAACAACGACAACAAAATGGACGCAGTATCATACTTGAAAGGCGCATTCTCTTGCACAACTAACAACAACAACAACAACATACGGACACAAAATCATGAGGTTAAGAGTTCGGTCTGCCTACTACCCTCGCACCTCGTGAAAAAACAATTACATTCTTTCGCTAAGTAAAGTTCTTTCGTGAGAATGGCAGAAATAGATCAGCTCCATTCTATAATGGGAAACAGTTTTTGAATATCGAGTGTGTTGACGCAAAAGGTGATGTTTCCCAAAATCAGGCTGAATGCGAATTTTGGTATCATTCTTTGTAGAATTTTATGCCTGTTGTGAAGTATTGAAATTTACATGGAAGCTCAAGAGGCTTACCTGGCAGTATGTTTAGGAGGAAGTAGTATGGACACCCATTCTCCGAATGGAACATTATTAAAACAGGTTTGCTACATGAACAACATTGCATAACCGTTATGGTACAGTAGGAATATAGTGAACAAGAGACACTACCGAAACTCTACACTGACGGGTTTACCCCTAAACACAGTGCTCGACGTCTTCATACGACATGGCGTCACCAGTGACTGAGAAGAAGAAGTCGAATTTTTAACTTAATCCCTGAAAAGGGCGAAATGGGTGATACGGCACAAACGTGCCCATTCAGTATAACTGGAATCTTGGGTCTTCAGTGTTCAGACACTGACGGTAAACCTCCTCTACTGAACTCCATGAAGACTGATGTCTCCGATCAAATTTTACGATAAGCCCCGAAACAACCCTACTAAGATTTAATCAGATAATATTGTAATAATAATACAGCACAAATTAGATTTCTTTATGCTTCTAAAAAAAAATTTAATCCTGTTCATCTAGCCCGAATGTTACTTTTTTGTTAAATGCAACGTTATATTTGAACAGGGACCAGTCTATATTTACTGCTTGACTCCTTAAATAACTCAGGTCAAGGACACCCAATTCCAGAGACACACGATCGTGACTCGTGAAAGCTTGAATATGTCGGGAATTTGCGATGACGAGAGGACAACATTGTTCTTACACATTTTAATTAAGTTAGACCATTTTCGTTGTCAAAGCGAGCTTATTCGTAACAGTAGCATTTACAAAATTGGCTGTCATAACCGCGAATTTAATCATGGCTGTTTACGTGTTGGCAAAAGTTGCCGTGCTATTCACGGACGTATGCCTCTGGGGGGAAAGATCGAAGGGGAGGGCTATTCATCTTCGTGGGCGGTGATTGTGATGGTAGTTGTCGCTGTGGTAGTGCTGACGTCGATTGTACGATACTACTGGGACGATGTGAATCAAGGAGCTATGATATGTTTATGGTTAGATCTTTCCAGTCATTGTTTAACGACATACACCTGGAGACTGTCCAACTATAGTGATCACGTGACTGCTCTCAGATTGTAGTTGAAACTGCGTTTGGTCATTCATCCTTCGTAAAAGCGGTCACCGCAAAATGGTGGTCCCCTTAAACGGGTTAATGTTTTTTTTGTGTGTCAAGAGATAAATAAAACTACTTCTCTATTTATGTTATCAGTTGAGAGCATGCGCATTACCGATGGGATCTCTTGCTACCATAAGAATATCATTTGTGTATTGGTGCTTAATGCACCTTTAGTGGCGAGCCAAGTCATGTTTTTTCATAAACTTGTCATGGGCAAGAGAGTATAAACAATATAACAATGATTTCATGAGTTTAAAAAATCATCATTATTATACAAGAGCAAACATTTTGGTATCGTTACAATATTCTTAATACATTAGACTTAGCAAAGGTGCAACTAGAGTCACTGCTTACCACTCCTACCTTCATCCCTGCATACGGACAGGAAATGTTTGTGCACCGCTGCACCCATCCCCTAAAGTCCACAACAACATCATGTCAATAACATGTCCCTTGTTGTCCATCATCGCCACTAATACTAATATCACCTGCAACATTCAACGCCCCCTCTCCCTTCCTCCTCAAAACTTTACTGAATCGGTCTGTGCTTGAGGGTATCAGTGTGCCTTTGCTAGTAGACGTCAACTTATCCACGTTTCTCGCTGGCGACTTTGTCTACCATTTCCACACTAGCATTGTAAGCCACATTCACGAAAACAAATTTCTAGATCTACAGTTTGACGTGTGGTCAAGAGACTTCGACAACAATAACCCACAAATATGAAGATTAATTTACAATATCTTAGACAGACTTACCTATTACTCCTTCTTCTAACACTCAGAGTCGACAGCACTTACAAAATTACAAACGTCACTAGAGCAGCAGAGAAACAAAATCAAATCAGCAGCAACGAAACACTTTTTGAGAGACCGGAAAAGTCTGCTGGCAGGTGTCTATCCACACGGTGGACTGCTGGGCTGTGATTGTCTTTTCCCACTCTCTATGCCCGTATTATCGAGCCCTCTATCCCCGGCCGGTCAGCTGCACTGTCAACAAAATGCCACCCCGGGTCCGTTAAGGAAAAGAAAATGTATTCACTTCGCTCTTTCTATCATTTTCTTTTCCTCTTTTCTTCTCGTTGTTTTTCTATATCTTCTGGTTCTTCTTCTCATTTTAAAATTTTTGGGGTTTTGTTATTTTTGTCGTTTTTTTTTTCTTTTGCTGCTGCACGTTTGTCACGCCACTTTTTTTTTCCTGTCTGAGTTTTGTACATGTTCATTACTAGACTGACGTGTTGGGCTAGGCCTATTCTTACAGTCTGCCATCTCCAGACGACTTGACGTCATGTTAAGCTTTGACACCGCGACAACACGACTCGCTTAGTGGTCAGTGTGTCCTTCCCAACGTATTTTTAGTTCTCTTAAAAAGATGTTTTCAGCTGGCTTTTCAATGAATTTCACAGGAACGTTTTTTTTGTTGTTGTTGTTTTACGTTTCGTCTGTTTTTCATTATCTTAGATTTTGCTTCTCAGTTTTATTTATTTTTTTTATTTCAGAAAAGCGCGTTTAGTTGTGCAACGATTAGTCCACTTTAATTTACTCTCATAGCACGTCAAAACCAGAAGAATATCGATACGTGGGATTTGTGATAGGCATTCCTTACATACTAATGTTTCTTGTTGTTGTTGTTGTTGTTGTTGGTTACTATTGACACACTGGACATGCGTTGTTTTCCTGTTTACCTCACTCGTCTTCAGCCTAATCGTGTCCCGCTTCGGCTATGGCGACATAACATTATGGAGGTGGCAGTGGTGGGTGGTTGGGATGGTTGGTGGTGATGATGGTTGTGGTGGTGGTGGTAAAGATGTAAAAGGCAAAGCTGCACTGTACAAACAATCCTGCCTTCATATAAATTATACATTTGATTCTAGCAGCACATTTTATCATTCTGCATGAGATCATTGCAGGCGTTTTGAAAAAGCCTCTATTCCATATTGTCGGTTAACCCGGGTAATCTTCTAGAAGTGGCATTTTGCTTAGTGGAAGTTGCCTCTTTTCCCCATTGAATTTTTTTTTTTTAATTTATCCAAAGAAAAAGGGAGCTTGAATTTGATTTCTGTTTTTTGTTTTTTTTATTGAGCGCCCATAAGCACATGCCAATTATTTTGTGTGCGAATTGCCTATGATCTTGTTGAAGAGATCCATTTAAATCAGTCTTTTATTTCTTCTGTGTCCAAACAGAATGCAGTGCTGTTATGTGATTTCATGAACTACCAGGCAGTAATCAGGGACCTTAATAATCCAAGAAACTCGAAAGTTACGAAAAAAAAAAGAAAACTCCAGAGTTTATATTCCTGTGATGTCCCCCTGTGTTTCTCAATGTTAACATTAGGACGTGTGCAGCGTTTTCGAAATCACGATAGTTTAGCACTAACTGTTTTCTGTAACCCCATTTATCGTGTATGCAGAAGATTCCATTTAATTGCAAGTCAATCGGCGTTTAAAGAAAGATGTCATTCAGGAGACGGAAGAGTTAAGTAGTAGACTAATGTTTTCGACCTTTTTTTTTTTTAATGGAAAATAAAGGATGCTTTGCTGAATCGCAAGCTGCCAGGTCAAAAACTTTCCAGACAAATATAAACGTTACTGGATAATAGCAACGCTTCATAAGCGCACGTTTTTCCATGCTCCCAAGATCTACGAGATTCATTGCTGAAGTATAAACCATCTTTAGGCGTCTTGTGAATAAATGGCATCAATTTAGTTATGCTTGGTAGTATTCATAGGTACATTTTGCCAGTCAATACTGTTGGCGCCCTGCCTTCTCCCAGACACAGCTCACAGTAATCGCGGTGTTTCTAATCTCGGGTCGAAACAGCAATGGTAGCTCTGATGGTCAGACAAACTCCATACCGCGGGTCTTGATCGCTTACCGGATTATCGGACAGTCACTTTGATTGCTACTAAGATACAAACTGCGAATAAATATTCCTCAATGATCGTCATATAGTCTAAGTATTTAGGCTTTTTTTTTTAACTGGACAGAGCAGTCCCTTCTAGAAAGATTATAAATATTAAACATTCATCAGATGGACGCCTTCTTCTTTCATACAACTACTCTCTAGCTGCACAGATCACGTAGCCTTTTGTATCTTGAGTTTCTATTCTTTGGTAAAACGAAATATTGTCGGGCTGAGTAAAAATAGTCGTTAATCCAGTTTTTCAGGCAATCTCTTTCTTGTCCAAGTCATCAGTGAAGTGATGATGTAAATAAAAATATAGTCCACTACCGTAAGTCTTAAATTAGAATGGGGTCATATACAAACATGTGTGAAACGGCATAAAAATCTAATATGTGGCTAGTTGGGTTTGTGGTTCGCTGGACTAATTTATGTGATCATTTGTTGGTCCGGAAGACAAATTCACAATGTTTGAAGAATGGCTCTCAAATTTTGCAAGAGATAGTGATATTGCCGCATAGAGATAGTAAAAGATATAAAATAGTTGATCACAATTAAACCATTGGTTCCTCGAGAGACTGAGATAGGCGTCTTTGTGCCTTGAACAGAATATCCGCAAAAGCACTCCATTAGCTGATCCTCTTTCTGTCAAAAAAGCGCGCTGCGGTATGTGCGCTGAGATGCGAAGTGGATCATGCAGGCAGGGTAGTTTGCCAGCAATGCGGTGTGCTCATAGTGCGATGCCCAGGCAGTGGGTTTCCTTCTGTTCAAAGAAGTGCCCTGCGGTGCAATTCACACTGCTCTACAATACGAAATGACAGTGCGCACGCAGTATTCTAACTAATACTGTTTTGTCTAGGTGCGATGCGCGGCACTGTGCAGTTGTGTGTAGTTTGCTCACACGTCCAAAAGGGCACACGATAAATATAGGCCGATCAATGGAGGAGGAAGGTTATAAGCGGTGGCGGGGAGGGAGGGGGGGGAGGAGAGGGAGAAGGAGGGGCATTAACTGACTGTTTCATGTAAAAATGGTCGACCTCTTCCAAGCCGGGGCAGCGCCGGAACACCTTATCTATAATGTTTCGTATAAACTTAAAGGAGTTAGTTACAACAAGAAGGGGACTTGGTCATGCTGATCTAGTTTTAAGAAAACGGCGATACTCATGATATCTGCCTGATTTTACTTGGACACTTCTACATCATAATGGCGTGGCTTAAATTTTCCTCATATTATGTGTATATTAGCTGGGCTGTTGAGAGCTGAATGACACATAAGAGTTTCTAATGATATGGACAACCATCGCTATATCTTAACCCTCGTGATGCGGTGATAGTATATATACTACTGTTCGCTCGCTACCGTTCGGTGCGGCAATAGTATATATATGTATATACGCATCGCTCAAACAATCTCAACCTGCGGCGATCATAATATTTATGTAGCCGTGTATCCTGGCAACGGTTGCTAACCGTCAGGCAGTATGCGCTGATTCGCTATAATATTGGTAAAACAAGGTCACACAGCCATCGAGCTGCATACCGTGGTCAGTTAGCGCTACTAGTGTTCAAGTGGAATTTGAAACTTTCTAATAATGCCCCTTCTCCCTTCTCATCCTCCCCTTCTTATTTTTAAAAAAAAATTATCAGCACTGGTTCTGTCTAAAATTACAGTGCTTACAAATTTGTTAGACGTTGCGTGTCACCGCTCTGTCAAAATTGTGAAGCAGATCAGCGATGACTGGGGGGTTCGAATTTTTCAGTTCCTTCTAAATAATATCAATAACAACAGAAGAGCACATGGAATTCTAGAATTTGACCTACATAATTATGATCTGGCCTCTTTCAGGTATCAGGAAATTTAAAGTTCTAAAACACTGAATTTCGTGCGAAGGAAGCTCTCCACCTGATGGTTTTTTTGTTGTTTCGCTCTCCATAGTGAGTGTTTCCTGTCCAGCCATTTTGTAAGAGGAGCAAGTAAACTGGAAGACTTATCTTGCGGAAAAACCCGAACATGATGTCATTCTAGTCCACTGTTTAGGGGATGCCTGGGATATGTGATTTGCAATTTTCCACCGGGTAAGTGGACGGAGCATGGACATTATTAATTATTAGGTAGAAAACTTGGAAGTTTCTGAACTGGCACTAATGGCGGCCACCACCTCATGTTACCAACTGCTCTATGAAGGAAGGAAGGAAGGAAGGAAGGAAGGAAGGAA
>JAWQUT010000439.1:327348-337545 GCA_033807755.1 Ellobium chinense | reverse complement strand
ACCATGCATTTTTAGGCCCCAAAAATTAGAATTGACAGTACAATCACGACTTTCAAGTTCAAGGTTGCAGCAATCCAGAAGCGGATACATTTAAGCAGCAGACTGAGGGACGTCCCCTATGCAACTATTAAGAAACTCTCTGCTAAAAGTAATTTGCACGCTTAAGGACCCTAAACTTGTGGTTGGAATTTCTGTGTCCTGAATCCACCGAGATAAAGACCGTTTGTGCAGTCCAAGTGCATGTTGGGTTCTTGCCTTTGGGTCAGAAATCTTCCGATAGAGACGACCAGTTTTGCTTCTCTAGAAAAATAGTTGCTTAACTGCAAAGCAACATTTCGAAGAGTAATTAATCTTATCTTCATCTTGATTTGTCAGATCGTATGAAGGATAGCCAAAAGAAACTAAAACGAAGACACGCCCTTGACACAAACAGTCAGACACAGTCTCTCCACTTCCGAGAAGACGTTTAGGAAAATCGTGCAGTTCGGTGCAGAGGGTAAAATGTTCATGCTTAATCCGTGGTGCGGTAAAAATGTATTCAGAAGTTGTTGAATTTGCGTGCAAGATTGAAAATGTCCTTACAGCTGTAATTATTGATTGACCTCGCTACTGTAAGTACGTCAAAATATTAGCCAGAGAACCTTGTTCTTTTTTTATATAAAACAAAGAAGCGAAATCAATAACGGCTTCGATCATCAAAGGGAAAAAAAATATTGGCCTAAGGTCATCAGTACTCACAAACCTTGTGCCAAGTTTCAGTGAATTTGGTTAATCAGTTACCGAGATATAGCAGTGTAAAGAGGGGCAAATGTTTCTGAACGGACTATAGATAGTGATTCACTGACCAAAAGTTTGTCTACTACCAGAAAAGCATCAGGCATGACATCTTGGATAATCGTTTTACTGGCTTTGAAATTTACCTTTTGCCCGTTCGGCTTATACAACGTTCTTCCTACAGTCAGTAATGTTGAGAGAAGAGAAGGGACAGCAATGAATAAGTTATGGATGTTGTCGTGATGTGG
The DNA here is from genome assembly GCA_033807755.1 of Ellobium chinense. NCBI lineage: Eukaryota > Metazoa > Mollusca > Gastropoda > Ellobiida > Ellobiidae > Ellobium > Ellobium chinense. Next base: position 336,523 of record JAWQUT010000439.1, on the reverse strand, counting down.
AGGCCACAGATGGCTGGAAACTGCACAGTTATCGCAAAAATTACGGATGCATGAATATGTGGTATTGGCGATAAAAGTAATCATTTGGCTGATCAGACTGTCGTGTTCGCTTGAATGTTAAAAAAAAAAAAAAAAGCGATGATTCATCAAAGCTTCTCTCTCCGAAACTATCTCTATGTATATCTATAGAATATATTTTACATTCAGCAGCATGCAGACATCTTTATGAACTCTAATATTTTGCCTGTCCACTGCAATACAAAGACTATGGTTTTGAGGCTAAAATAATGAAATCAGTCTATTTATAGTCTTATGAATTAATAACAATGCATTTCATCGACCTTCTCATTGTCACAGTAGGCTCAAAGCACTCTACTCTATTCTACTCTACTCTACTCTACTCTACTCTACTCTACTCTACTCTACTCTACTCTACACTATACTCTACTCTACTCTACTCTACTCTACTGTACTCTACTCTACTCTACTTTACTCTACTCTACTCTACTCTACTCTACTCTACTCTCCTCTACTCTACTCTACTCTACTCTACTCTACACTATACTCTACTCTACTCTACTCTACTGTACTCTACTCTACTCTACTCTACTCTACTTTACTCTTCTCTACTCTACTCTACTCTACTCTACTCTACTCTACTCTACTCTACTCTACTCTACTCTACTCTATACTCTACTCTACTCTACTCTACTGTACTGTACTCTACTCTACTCTCTACTGTACTCTACTCTACTGTACTCTACTCTACTGTACTCTACTCTACTCTATTCTACTCTACTCTACTCTACTCTACTCTACTCTACACTCTACTCTACTCTACTCTACTCTGCTCTGCTCTGCTCTGCTCTGCTCTGCTCTGCTCTACTCTACTCTACTCTATACTCTACTCTACTCTGCTCTGCTCTACTCTATACTCTACTCTATACTCTACTCTACTCTACTCTACTCTATACTCTACTCTACTCTACTCTACTCTTCTCTACTCTACTCTATATACTATACTCTACTCTACTCTACTCTACTCTACTCTACTCTACTCTACTCTACTCTACTCTGCTCTACTCTACTCTGCTCTACTCTACTCTACTCTACTCTACTCTACTCTACTCTACTCTACTCTACTCTACTCTATACTCTATACTCTTTTCTACTCTACTCTACTCTACTCTACTCTATGCTCTACTCTACTCTACTCTGCTCTGCTCTGCTCTGCTCTGCTCTACACTACTCTACTCTACTCTACTCTACTCTACTCTACTACTCTACTCTACTGCTCTGCTCTGCTCTGCTCTGCTCTGCTCTGCTCTGCTCTGCTCTACTCTACTCTACTCCGCTCTGCTCTACTCTACTCTACTCTACTCTACTCTACTCTACTCTACTCTGCTACTCTACTCTACTACTCTGCTCTGCTCTGCTCTGCTCTGCTCTGCTCTGCTCTACTCTACTCTACTACTCTACTCTACTACTCTACTCTGCTCTGCTCTGCTCTACACTACTCTACTCTACTCTACTCTACTCTACTCTACTCTACTCTACTCTACTCTACTCTACTCTACTCTACTCTACTCTACTCTACTCTACTCTACTCTACTCTACTCTACTCTACTCTACTCTACTCTACTCTACTCTACTCTACTCTACTCTACTCTACTCTACTCTACTCTACTCTACTCTACTCTACTCTACTCTACTCTACTCTACTCTACTCTACTCTACTCTACTCTACTCTACTCTACTCTACTCTACTCTACTCTACTCTACTCTACTCTACTCTACTCTACTCTACTCTACTCTACTCTACTCTACTCTACTCTACTCTACTCTACTCTACTCTACTCTACTCTACTCTACTCTACTCTACTCTACTCTACTCTACTCTACTCTACTCTACTCTACTCTACTCTACTCTACTCTACTCTACTCTACTCTACTCTACTCTACTCTACTCTACTCTACTCTACTCTACTCTACTCTACTCTACTCTACTCTACTCTACTCTACTCTACTCTACTCTACTCTACTCTACTCTACTCTACTCTACTCTACTCTACTCTACTCTACTCTACTCTACTCTACTCTACTCTACTCTACTCTACTCTACTCTACTCTACTCTACTCTACTCTACTCTACTCTACTCTACTCTACTCTACTCTACTCTACTCTACTCTACTCTACTCTACTCTACTCTACTCTACTCTACTCTACTCTACTCTACTCTACTCTACTCTACTCTACTCTACTCTACTCTACTCTACTCTACTCTACTCTACTCTACTCTACTCTACTCTACTCTACTCTACTCTACTCTACTCTACTCTACTCTACTCTACTCTACTCTACTCTACTCTACTCTACTCTACTCTACTCTACTCTACTCTACTCTACTCTACTCTACTACTCTACTCTACTCTACTCTACTCTACTCTACTTTACTCTACTCTACTCTACTACTCTACTACTCTACTCTGCTCTGCTCTGCTCTGCTCTACTCTACTCTACTCTACTCTACTACTCTACTCTACTCTACTCTACTCTACTCTACTCTACTCTACTCTACTCTACTCTACTCTACTCTACTTTCAAGAAATTCAACACAAGATATCCAAACACTCACCATTTAAAACTGATCTTTAATAGCTGTAATACCCATGAAATGAAATAAAATGCCAACTGATAACTTTATAATGTTTGAACATAATGAACAAGAAAGAAAGAAAGAAAGAAAGAAAGAAAGAAAGAAAGAAAGAAAGAAAGAAAGAAGGAGATTGAGAGAGGGAGAGACAGACAGACATAGTGAGAGGGAGAAAGAAATTGGTGTATGTGATCTATAATACATTATAATATGCATTTGTAATATGGTTTGTATCTTTCACACACCATTTTCAGCTGCCTGGGCTGTCTCAGTAAACCTTATTAAAATATCGTCACATCTTGTTGTTATAATGTTAACATTAATTTCACAATACAACACAAATGTAATTCCAGTACAATTATTCTTAAATGCTTGCACACTAGCACCTAGTCGGTGACCTTAAACACTGGTAGAATGCCTAGATAATTACTGATCACCAGGGCTTTCCTGTTCACACTCAATGGGAAGTAGTAGGGAAGTCGATGACAAGTAAGACGAGACTTGCTCAACATTATTTTTAGATTCAGATTTCAACAAAAGACATCACCCAGGACACCTGCGATCGCCGAAAATAAAATGTTGGAAGAGAAAATAATATCACAGCAAGGGAGAGTCTTTACTCCAAAACACGACCACCATCTGTGACATTATCTGCCTTGTTATTGAGTGCAACAGCCCACTATTCGTAAATGTATAAAGATATTTTCAAAGAGCGTCTCTGGGTCATTTACTACAAAATATGAAGGGTTTCATGGCAAAACGCGTTATCTACCAATATGAATTTTTAGCCTATTATACATACTTCATGTAGCAGTAGGAGTATTTAGTATACATGTATAGTTCCATTCCATTGAAGGACATTTGATCTATATTATTTAAGACTTAAATTTTGCCTTTCACATAAAAACATGCTTTGAATCTGGTCTGTTTTGCCACAACCCCCAAATGGTGTATAATGCGTTTTGCCATGAAGCCCTTCATATATATATATTTAAATATACTATGAACGAATAAAAAATAAAAAAGTAGGAGTTATCACCAGGGGAGTAGCGTAATGGTAGTCAAATAGTCAATGACTACCGCTTGGAAAAAGAATGCTTCACACAGTTCTTAAAAAGAACAGATGACTACCACAGTATTACTGAAATAAGAAATGCCAGCTCTCATCGCCCTTTATGAATTAGCAGTTTAGTAGTAGACTAAGAAAAAAAGATCTGCGAAAGCCACTCAAAATGTTTAACTATAAAGGTCAACCCCGCGCGCCGCGCTTCGTGTACTCTACTATGTCAAAAGAATGACACTTGCACCCTGACTGAGCCCCAAGCGCAACTCAGCTGCTTAGCCAGTCTAGTAGTCATTTTGGATTTTGACTACGTACGTGAATAGTAGAGTCTCGATTAAGCCGAGCTCCCGGAAATCAGTTCCTCTTCTACTGTATTAGGCGCAAAATTCAGCATTTGCACCCAGACTGAGCCCCAGTTGTGCCCGCCAGCAGTGTTAAAATTTCCATGCCTGTAGGCAAAAATCTAAATGACTACCGAACACAGATAAGGCAATGAAAAACGTCAAATGAGTGATTTCCCCTCATCCATCGCCAACTTCAAATGGGGTCAGGCGTGTTATTGTAAGCTAAGGCTTCAGTATTGTCTTGGTGCTTCTAACAGAGGCTAGATCTTGATTTAGATCAAGTGTAGATCTAGATTTAGTGTAGATGTCTAGATCCTACATAATTTGAAATTTGTGTTTTCGACAGCATGCATTTAGTCAAGACCCTCAGTAAACGTGGCTAATAATAACGGTACCAACCAGCGTTTGCCTGCGCTGAGCATTCGATTAACATCTTACAACGACTAAAAGACTCCACACGTTCAGCTATGAGCCAAGCACGAACAAGAAACGTAATGTTATTTATGCAAGCAAAGTTGATCGAAAAAGTGTAATTAAAATTCTCTTTTCCTTTTATGATACCACCCTTGACCATTTTACCACGAGAAGGAAAACTGCATCAGTCTTTTCTACAAAGAGTAAACAAAAAGTCGCTGAATTTTGTTGTTGTTGTTGATGTTATTGTTGTTGTTGTTGTCCTGCTTTAATATTGTGTTTCTATGTTTCAAGCATGCAACCCTCCCTCCCTTGATGTAAATGTAGAGTGACCCTAATCAGTGTGCAAATCTGACTACCTGGTTTTGACTCCTGCGCTACGCCCCTGGTTATCACCCACATTTTAACAATGATGCATCTTTTAAGTTTTATGGCCGTGTGCCAAAATGTGGACCCGTGAAATTAGACAAAGCAGTCACTTTATCAAACTGATATTTATCGATCTTTTACAGTAAGTGACATCTATGAAGTTTCGTATTATTATTGACAGGCGTAGACGTGTCTGGAGAAGAGTCATATTTATTCGTGGCTACTTTATCTCTATTAATATCTGACTGACAATCTGCCGAAAAAAATGCAGATCAACTAAGATTTTATAAGACTCTGGCTATCCCATGGGGCCATCGCCTACGCAAGCTAACACCTAACAAATTCCCCACATGATCGTCCGACTTCCATTTTCATGCACTTGTTTTCTATGACGGTATCCTCAAACAGAATCTCAGGTATTTTGAGTTCAGATTTTGATGAACACCTTCTGCAGTCTACTTCACTTATCCTACTTTTCACCAGTTCGATGAATGAATGCCCTGATTCCTCACTCGGGACTTGGAGGTGAGAATGTTGGTGTCTGACCACTTTGTCCAGCTGAAGTGCTAGCAGTTGAATAAACGAAGATCGGCCGGTAAAGGTTATCAGTATCTCAGAATAGATGTAGGACGTGTCGAAAATATCAAAATACCTAATCAACTCATCTAAAGAATCGATGTTTAGAGCCTGACGGCTGAGTATCACGATACTTAAAAGTCTGAGTATCAACTCCTGCCCATTAGAGTCTGAGTAATTTGTATCACATTTGCACACTTCGATCTCATAATCAAACACTAGTACAGACGTGAAAACGGTGGCAAGTAGCCAGACATGTCTGCTGGCTTTCTTCTCTCTCTCTTTCTCTCTTCTCTCTCTCTTTCTCTCTCTGTCACACACACACACACACACCCAAACACGCACAAACACACAAAAACACAAACATACAAACATACACACACACAAATACAAGCACAAACATACACATGCCAAGGGTTTGTTGATGTCTGTTGAGGTCTTTTCCAATTGAGAGCTCTGTCGGGATTTGTAGAGGTCTGTCAATGTTTGTCTGTCTATCAGGGTCTGTCAGACTATGTCGGTCTGCCAGGGTCTGTCAGTCTGTGAAGATGAGAGGATATGTCGCTTTGTGTGGATGATCTGTCAGTCTGTCAGGGTCTGCCAGAGTCTGTCACTGTGACACTCAATCTGATCCCAAACTCACGCACCTGATGCAGGAATATAGTGACCGGCGACAATTTGTGCCTGGTGCCAATTTGTGCCGTAACATAGGCATACAGTGACACTCCTGGCACAAAAAAATCGCCGGCGACAATTTGTGCCATAACAAGGTAGTGAAGAAAAATTGTAAGAAATTTCAAGTCAGACAAATTACCCCCGGGCGTTTACTCTACACAACAACTCCAACTAATTACAAGATTTTGCGATGTGAGAAGAAGATAAAGTTAAAGAACAGACCACGCACTATAAATGGAACGTTTCGAGATGGCCAAGACTAGTCTGCAGGTCTGGTGCCACCACTGTGCTCAAATTATATACTGTTTACAGTGGGGGTCCTTCATTTAGATTTTGCACACTTTTAATTTAGATGAAAAAGGTTTAAAATTTGGCCGTATATTGCAGATTAAAGGCCCGCACAAATAAAATCCGCTGAAGCCATTGGGAAACACTACCTGCAACAATTGTGTTTTTTTTTACAAATTCAAGAGTGAATTTCACCACTTTTGTGGTGTAGTCTCATGTTATACGATTATTTCTACATCATCTGTCCAAACGACAGATTTTATACTCTGATACTATTGACTGATAGTCCAATTTTTTTCTTATTACTGAATTAGGCTCCTGCAACCTTTTAATCGCAAAGTCTGTATGTTCTAAGTGAAAGATTTATCTCACAGTTCCACAAAGAAATATTTGAAATAAAGAACAACCTGGCCTTGGCAGAAATGATTCAATAACTCATCGATTTTTTGTTTACCTCATATGCCGTAATTCAAAATAATTTTATGAAAACCGGATGTTGATTGTGGCCTGTGTTCTGCTGGTAGAAATAAATCCTGGGTTGTTTTGACGAGATATGGTCTCAGTGTGAAGAGACTGTAGACATTTCAAGATATGATTTTATTCTCAGATGTCTCCAGTTGTTAGAGTAAAAGAAAGAATGCCCGAATTCTTCCATCACACTTTAAGATCAACAAGGCTGTATGTTATGTCCGACATTGTCTTCCTGTTTACATTGATATCCTTTCAGTACTCGTAACACCTGACAGGAAACATGGCGTCCAGTCGATCATGTAGTAATCCTCTCTCTCTCTCTCTCTCTCTCTCTCTCTCTCTCCTCTCTCTCTCTCTCTCTCTCTCTCTCTCTCTCTCTCTCTCTCTCTCTCTCTCTTCTTGCTAATCATATTACTCTTGTTTCTGCCACTGTAAATGGTTTATACAATCTGGTGAATAAATTAAACCTGGAATCTGAAAGTCTAAGCCTTGTTTGCTTGTTTGAGAAGAAGACAAATAACAAAAACAACTGCAAACGTGAATTTTTATAAGCATCTCGGTAAAAAAATTCTCACCAGAGTCAGTCAGTGTGGATCGCTGGAAGAAAGTACCTTGTTGACAGAATAATGAGATCACTAAGAAAAATGCAGAAAATTTAAATTGTTTTTACAACTTTTCGACTAGAATTTGTCCAGTTTTGAAATTACATGGCAAAAGTTTTACCAAATATCGAAAATGTAAATGATTTTTCTTACAGAATGTCTTTGAGTTTTCTCTCCATTGCAAAAAGAAAAAAGAAACGCACGAAACAAGCACAAATAAAAAAAAAACAGGCCATGCAGCATGTCAAGATGATAGTAATATAGTAATGTCACTGCATAAGAAACACAGCTGATATCAGGCTGTGAATGTGAAGTGGATTTTTTTTTGTTTGTGGTGGAAAGCGAGGTTATTATCATTTCTGTACACAAAACTATTCAGTTTGTGGGTAAATGGTTAGTAATTTTTCATTATTAGAGTTTCTTCCTAAGAAGATTAGATCATTTATTAGGGAAACTTTTTTCCCAAAATTCATTTATCTTCCCCCTACCAATTCAAACGACATTAACTGATCCAGAATGCAGCTAGCTTAAAAATATTTTTTCCCAATGAAAGTTGACATACTAACTTTTCATGGTATATTAGTAACTTGATTTCGCCAAAAAGCAACTTTTGACGGGCTGCAAGACAATAACCTTTATTGTCATTGAATGCACTGAATGTGTAAAATATTGGCCACGTTTGATTACAATCTTCACTGCTAGTGTTAGGCTATCCAGGCAGCCGCTTACATGACTGTCTACATCCATAACGAATAATATGAATATTGTTGTGGGGAGTCAAACTGGGCATAAAAAAAAAAAAAATCTTCTCCCGGCTTTGGCGACATATGGTACAATCAAGACCTGAATTATTATTTCGCATTTCAGAATAGACCTCATGATTGCTGACTACATTCAAATGATTCATTCGAGCGAAAGTCAAACTGCTAATTCTTATTTGCACGGTGAAAGGGGAAGGGGGAGGGTGGACGCGGAACGAGGTATAATGTGCGAAATTACGGAATTCAATATAATGGCCAGTCCGGAATTCGATACAGTCAAGAAAATAGCGAAATGAAATTTGGATATAGACAAGGTGGACAGGATTTTGATATCAAACTGCTCTCTCAGGAATAGGGGGTAATCCTTTTTACGAATTATATCATAAAAATGCACATCCCTAAATAAAATATAATACCGTATGTAGCGAGCAAGTGTCAATCAATATTGGCGTGTAGTGAAGAGGCACTGAATACGATAGCTTCTCCTTAGAAACGCCACTGACGTTGCTACTTTAATTCACAAACCAAGACGCTGTGCAGGAAACAGAATACTTCTTTATTGGTAACAAGGTGTAACCAGCAAATAATTCACAAAGCACAGACCATACCAGCCAACTCTCAAATAGTTCACAATGCACAGACCATAACAGCCAACTCTCTCAACTCTCTCACTCTCGTGCCTTTTATAATAATTTCAGTAGAAATTCTAGAATAAATCAACGTCATCATCATATGATGCGCCCAAACAAATATGCCAGTCTAGAGCGTACGAGCAGCAACTTCTAGACTAATTAGAATCAAAACATTCCGATCGCGGCCCCACTCGAACCCTCGAGAAGGCTAATACTGCGTTCACTCGAAGCATCCTACCCGAACCTTCGGGACGGCTAATACTGTGTTTACTTAACGTACCATACGGTCGACCTGACCTTGACACTAGACAGTCTCACTAGCGGTA
>JAWQUT010000439.1:286474-304921 GCA_033807755.1 Ellobium chinense | reverse complement strand
GGGCTATCTTGGTCGGAGAGAGACTGGGCTATCTTGGTCTGAGAGAACCTGGGCTATCTTGGTCTGAGAGAGACTGGGCTATCTTGGTCTGAGAGAGACTAGGCTATCTTGGTCTGAGAGAACCTGGGCTATCTTGGGCTGAGAGAGACTGGGCTATCTTGGTCTGAGAGAGACTGGGCTATCTTGGTCTGAGAGAGACCGGGCTATCTTGGTCTGAGAGAGACCGGGCTATCTTGGGCTGAGAGAGACTGGGCTATCTTGGTTTGAGAGAGACTGGGCTATCTTGGTCTGAGAGAGACTGGGCTATCTTGGTCTAAGAGAACCTGGGCTATCTTGGTCTGAGAGAACCTGGGCTATCTTGGTCTGAGAGAACCTGGGCTATCTTGGTCTCAGAGAGACTGGGCTATCTTGGTCTGAGAGAGACTGGGCTATCTTGGGCTGAGAGGGGATGGGCTATCTTGGTCTGAGAGAGACTGGGCTATCTTGGGCTGAGAGGGAATGGGGTTGGGATAGATGCAGAGAAGCAGAGGGGTCAAGGTCGGAAAGAAAGGAAGGCAATAAGGAGATACGGGGTGTAACTTTTATGTGCTGAGTGCATCATATTATTATGTGTGAGGATATTCTTAAACGTATTGCAATATTGTACTATAACAATAGTTTCCTCATTGTAACGGAGATGCGAGTACTAATGTAGTATTAGTATCTTGGTGTGATCTATTCAAAAATTCCGAGGCAGTTTGCTCCCATGTGAGTTTATGACGGTACACTGTGAGTAGTAACGGCTCAAGCAAGTTTAGCACCTGCAGGGGAGAGAACAGGTGAGAAATGAACGCATGTTTGTATAAACACAGTGAGGTCATCCATCTCTGAAAATGAGAAAGTATTGAAAGCAGACATGGACTGTTAGATACATTCTTACATTCTTACACTCTCACACTCCACATCAAAGAAGTTGTTTTAGCTCAGATGTCATCATACTGGCATCTCAAACAAAGTTTAGGTCCTGAAAAAAACAACTTTTACAATCTTACTTTGTCAGACTGTCAGGTTATTGCTGACCCAGTAGGGAAACTGGTTTACAACACTATACAATATTACGAGGGATTTCCCAAACAGAATGACACAGGGGTCATAACTCAGGGAATAATGCATGAATTTGTACCCGCTATCCACACACTTTTGAGGTTGGGCTATCCAGTTCACAAGAGCCGTTTTGTAGTCTTCTTTGGGAATACCTGCTAGACACTGATAGATAGCTGATCCAAGGGCTGATTTGGTTTGAAATTTTCTCCCAGCAAGTTCTTTTTTCAGACGGGGAAACAGAAAAAAGTCACAGGGAGCAAGGTCAGGCGAGTAGGGAGGGTGTTCTAGAACTTGGAGATTATTTATTTTCCTTTAAGAAAGCTTGTGTCCTCTGAGATTTGTGGGAAGGGGCATTATCATGAAGAAGTTTTATTCCTCTTGTTCCAGTCCTGGGGCGATTTATTTCAAAGTGGCTAATCAGCTTAGCAAGAATGTTTTTGGTGTTAAAATCACTGTTGATATATTGATTTGTTTTACATGGCTTTTGAAGAACTAATCCCCTCGTATTACAAACTACAGTGTACATGACCTTCTTCGTAGACTTATTTCTCCTTGCGATTTTTGCTGGTTCTGACCCTTTCGGTCGCCATGCCATGTTTTGTTGTTTGTGGTGAGGCTCGTAAAAGTACACCCACGTTTCATCACCTTTAACAATTTCACCTAGTCTCTTACTGTCACAATTTTTATATTTTTCTAGGAGCTGCTGGGCATATAGTAACCTGACCCTCTTTTTTTCATCAGTCAAAATATGGGGAACCCAATGAGCAGATAATTTCTTGAACCCTAGATCGTCCTGAACAATAAGATGGACCGATGACGAACTGATCCCCACTCTTTCGACTATCACCTCAATAGTAACTCGATTGTCTTCGTCCATTATGGCCTTCAAAGCATTGATCTGAGTATCAGTGGCACTTCGTTGCGGGGTTCCTTTACCCCTGTTTTCGGAAATTTCCGATTGTCCACTCCTGATATGATTCACTCAGCGAAAACCGATGGGCCTTGAAACCGAATGTGATATTCACTGTAAAGTTTCATCAATTTTCTGTGCCCCCTTTCCAATTGCTGTACAAACCTTGATGTACCATCGAATATCAGCTGTTGTGAATGATAGTTTTTTATTCATAATTCTGTGCAGTGTCCACTGGTGACTAACTTTAAGGGTCCATAACTTTCTTATTTTTTTGTCGATTTCATTGATGTTAGATTTGAACGATGCAGGAAATGACGAATTTATCATAACATGACTTAACTTAACCGGGGTGCATTATTTCCTGAATTATGGCCCCTGTGTCATTCTGTTTGGGAAACCTCTCGTACACATCTCAGTCATAATACATGTATAAACACAAAGAACAGTACAGTTCATAATATCAAAGTCATTGCTGGTCAGCCACAGTGCAGCGCCGGGGTCTCCCCAGCTCTAAAGCCAGAAATTCATTTACAACTGAGTCGAAGAGGGAAAGCAATGTGAAGTGTCATTCCAAAGGACACCATCAATTCAACCATCCGGCCTGTGAGTCCAACACACAAACTTTATAGACTTTTTGACAGTCTTCAGTTTCTGAATACAACTCACACGCCACATGGCTACACTCATCAGACCACACTGCTGTGTGTTTCTCATTATGATTAGAAAAGGAGGGAATAAAGCCTGATCTCAGGAGAATTTGAAATATTCCTTGGTAGTCCAATATAATGGGGTATTGGCTTATGCTCAAACAATAAATTCATTACAAATTCACATACGCAACCCAATTCTTTCAGATTTAGCATCACGTCACAGAAAAGAGCTACTAAATGGTACTGCTCAGCCATAGACTGATGTGACTAGTCTGAGACGAAATGTGGGGGTGGGGAGGTCACATGAAGGGACTGAGTAACTACAAGTGACTGAGGCTAGACTTAATGAGTATTTTGCAGTGAGGTATTTTAAAGACTGACTTCATGGCTTATTTCATAGTAGGTAAAGTCAAATGTACAAGACAATAATGAGATTTCCAACTTGTTTACATAACCCTGGGCTTGTTTTGTGAGTTGTCATAACAAATACACTGTTAAATGCATGACATGATGCTTTACAGTGTGATGTTCTATGTGTGATATATAGTATTTTCTGTGTCATATTGGTTCTACATTTCACAGTGTGCTGTTCTCTGTGTGCTGTTTGTTCCTCGTTTTACACTGTGCTTTCTGTGTGCTGTTTGTTCCTTGTTTCACAGTGTGCTGTTGTCTGTGTGATGTTTGTTCTTTGTTTTACAGTGTGCTGTTGTCTGTGTGATGTTTGTTCCTTGTTTCACAGTGTGCTGTTGTCTGTGTGATGTTTGCTCTTTGTTTTACAGTGTGCTGTTGTCTGTGTGATGTTTGTTCTTTGTTTTACAGTGTGCTGTTGCCTGTGTGATGTTTGTTCTTTGTTTTACAGTGTGCTGTTGTCTGTGTGATGTTTGTTCTTTGTTTTACAGTGTGCTGTTCTCTGTGTGCTGTTTGTTCCTCGTTTTACAGTGTGCTGTTGTCTGTGCGCTGTTTGTTCTTTGTTTTACAGTGTGCTGTTGTCTGTGTGATGTTTGTTCCATGTTTTACAGTGTGCTGTTGTCTGTGTGCTGTTTGTTCTTTGTTTTACAGTGTGCTGTTGTCTGTGTGCTGTTTGTTGTTTGTTTTACAGTGTGTTGTTTTGTGTGATGTTGGTTCCCAATCCTAATTTCACTCACCTTCTGGTGATTTCTCCGTCTCAGTGCAGGTTGCCACTTCTTGTTGCAGATCCTAAGAAAAAAAATGTACAGGAATGAATGAATGAATGAATGAATGAATGAATGAATGAATGAAAGGCTAGTGATTATCCTACTAGTCTAAACAACTCTACTAAGATACATAAAATAACTAAATTCTCAAATAACAAATGAATGAGTGATGAACATGTTTGACATATCTGATCATAAGCAGTAGTATGATGAGTGTATGAATAAACTAAACATAAAGCTTTTCTATGTATAACAGTACAATTAATTTCAAATTCCAACCTGTAAAAATTCACACCATAAACAGCTAAGATTTAAGTGTGCCAAGCAAAACAAACTGTGATGTTGCAAAGTTTAAATCAAGAAAATTCATAATAAAAAAAAAAAAAATGAAGCTTCTTGTCTGTGATACTTATCTGAGGAAAACATGTATTGTTTCATTCTCAAGATTATGTTTTTATGAGTGTTCTGATCCCAAGCAATCTCTGATTATCCATATGAAATTTTCGTCACACACGTGAACACTTCACACTCGAGACTGATCATCCAGAAATTGTATACGCATTAATTCTACTGCTCTAGCATTCTAATGGAGTGTGGCTTGATGTAAGGAAGAGAATCAACAAAACAGTTTTTATCAAGACTCCTTGAAGAGCCTGGTATAAATAATCTATCAAAGACAAGTCTTGGACATAGAACTGAAAAGAAACATTATTTAAAAAACAAGAAACGAGGAAGACCCAACCTGCATATACAAAGAAAACAAAGTGTATATTAAGACCGTCTGTCTAAGTCAATGGGTTTCAGAAATGGCCATTTATAATCCTAAATAAAGTATTCAACTTCCACACTGCAATCATAAGTTCCAGCTGTTGTAAAAGGTGTGTGCCAGCTGACTACTATAAGAAAAGGTTACAGCTGTTGAAAGAGTTTTACAGCTGGTTGTAGTTATGCTATGGTTTTTCTTCCAGTATGAATGTGTGGAATGTGTGGAGTGTGCAGTTTGTCTTTGGCTACTCAAGTTACTATATGACATGGAAGCATTGTCTGTATACTTTCATTAGGTCAATCAACAATATGAAATGGAAGCTGTGTATTTTCATTAGGTCAAAAAATCTTTGATCTAGCATTATTCTGGCCCAAGATGTCCAAGATGTAGATGGTTGAAGTGGCATGCGGCTACATGTGGGAAATTCACTATTAAAGAAACAATTTCATATAAGCGTTCTAACTCATCGAATACTGCATACCTTACAAAAACTCAAACAAAAGGAGACAAAAATGTTAAAAGGTTTTGTGGCTGGCTGTGGTTGTACATAGTTTTTTTTTTTTTTAAGTTTGTCTTTGTCTTATGTCTTATGTCAGCTCCATGCATCCAGCCAGAATTAAATAACTGAAAGAACAAACAGGGAAAACCTTCAATTTCATCCCAACAACCTGAGGGTACAGACAGCAGCTGTACAAAGTGGCTTTTTACAAAAAGAATGAAGTGCGAATATCAAAATGGACAGGTCAGACTGCACACCAGGAAGTCACATAAAAACAGTCAGGACAGGACTGGCATGGCCAGATAACTTTTTGGGGAGTAGCAATCTTGTGGTGGGGGAAGGGGGTGTGTGTGTGTGTGTGGGGGGGGGGNGGGGGGTGAGGAGGTGAAGGGTGACAACTGATGGCCACATATGACAACAACACTTTTATTTGCCAGACAGTCATCAACAGCACCATCCAAGTATTGACAACTTGTCTCTTTACTGGCAGTCTCTATAAATATCATCAACACAAACTCTTCCTCTCTCTGGACTTTCAGCATATTTTACAAATCAGTATGGATGCCAGTCTAGATTATAAATAGGATGGAGATCCTTGCAGTATCACTGTAGTATAGTAGCAATATTGTGAATCAGACCACACTGACAGGTTCACCCACTGATACGACGGAGCTCAACAGCTTCATCAAGGAATGGAAATCAGAACTGGAATTTTAATATCATCCATAAAATGAGCAAAATGGAGAAAAGGCATGAATCTGTCCATTAAAGGAATCTTGCAGCTTCAGTGAACAAACACTGGTGCTAAACCTTCTCTACTGAATTTCACGCAGGTTAACAGATCTGACAGAATTTTATGTACAGCAGTTTTGGAATATATTGTGTTTGAAACTATGCCATGCCCCTTGTCCATTTTTATAGTATGGATAGCATTGACATCATTTTTTGTGCAGGGGTGGGGGAAGCATATAAAGACATCAATTTGTATAGGGCGGGTGGGGGATGCACATTTATCTTACCCTCCCCAGTCACCATTCAGTCAATCTCCTCAATGCCCCCCTTTCTTCATAGTAAATACACACCAAACACAAGACACACCATCTATTACATCATCCTCAATCTTGGGAAAATATCAGTCCAATCCACTTATCCACTTTGTGAGTAGACGATAAACTTGAATACCATCAACACTCTCGATAACACTGTTTTTAAACAAGCAAAATGTCAACACAGACTCAGCTATAAAGAAAACAAAGTGATTCACTTATTGATTTTTATTTTATCAAATAATCATTTGTCTTTTGTCCACTGTAAAGTATTGAAGTCTCAAATATAAATCAGTCAAAAAGAAAAAAAAAAAAAAGGCAAAAAAGAAAAATGTTTTCCCATGCACATGTTCCCTGCTCCTTCCTTAAGCATACACAGGATCTTGATGACCTCTGGTCACCTCTGTTCTCACAGACATCTCTACAAGTTCTTGCCGTATATTTCTTTAGCCATGAGCTTCTACTGAAGTCATTTGTCAATTTATATTTCTGATTTCTAACTGTAAGTTCTAAAGAAGACATACTATGCTACCGACGGAGGTTCATAAGGTAAAAATCAACTTTCCCTTCCCCCTCTCCCTCCATATTCCTTGCATCAGACTGAGTGATTGGTGATAGATGAAATGTCCACGGCAATAATACAGACTCTATGAGGGTCTCTTGCGAAATAAGGTTTGTCCTCCGTACTGAAACAATAATTAACAATTGTTATTCGGGTGTCATCATTCATTAAAATTTACAATTTATGGATATTTTGATACAATGCACATTCTGAATGCTTTATTTATAGGGCATGACTCATTTGTTATCCATCCATGGGTTGTAAACTGTAAACACTTGGGAAGTCACTGCTTTAACTGTGGGACCAGATACATTTTGCAACTTCAACTGCCTGTAGATCTCTCTCTATTTTGCTACACTCAGAGATGCCTATTTTGAAAATATACACATGAAGCAAATGCTGCTGTAAAACAATTTTCTAAAGCTATTGAAAGCTGGTTTAGATTAGATATTGGATTAAATATTTTGGCAAATATGCCCAATAAATAGCAATCTAGGACATCTTGTATAAACATATGTTAGCATCAAATATCCATTGTGTTTTACATAAGACAATAAGGCATAATGTGTTTTAATGTGTGTGGTTGTTGAAATATTCTAAAGTACACGTGCAGTTGTGTAAGTTTACCCAGCACAGAGTTATCACTGATTTCCCATCTTGCACACAAAATGATCTTCCTACACGGCCACACCTAAAATATGGACCAAGACTTGCTATGATAATCATATTAATGTAGGGATATCTCAGCCAATCACACACTGTTATTTTCAACACTGCTTCACTGACTCAGAGTTACAGTCAATCATTGATGGGGTCATAAAAAAAAAAAAATTCACTGCCAGATTCACCTCATTATGGACAATAGTCTGCATAGCAAAAAAAAAATAAATAGGGGATTTAACTAAAGGAGGAAATTGGGAGTCATCTATGTACTAACAAAACTAGTTGGTTTAGATTAAAACGAAGACATTTCAAAGAAAGGAGTTACAGAACAAAGAAATCAGAACTCTTTTGTGATAGTCACAAAAAATGGTCAGTTTAGCCTTGGCACTTCTATAAAATTTACATGTACGAATGGAGCAAAATGAATCATACCTACATTAAATGAAATCAGGAAAAATTTTTTGCATCTAGCTCGTGACAAGATCAAAAACAAGTCACTCTCTTTGCATGCCCTGTCTATGATGTCTATGTCACAGTTACTTGTGTTGAAGCCAGGCAAAATGATGCCTATGTCGAACTGATGCCTATGTCAAAATGATGCCTATGTCAAAATGATGCCTATATGATGCCTTTGTCAACGGATGTCTATGTCAAAATGATGCCTATGTCAAAATGATGCCAGTGAAAATGATGCCTATGTCAAAATGATGCCTATGTGATGCCTATGTCAAAATGATGCCTATGTCAAAATGATGCCTGTGATGCCTATGTCAAAATGATGCCTATGTCAAAATGATGCCAGTCAAAATGATGCCAGTCAAAATGATGCCTACGTTGCTAAATCTAGGACCTGAGATTTCAGGCTCTAAAAATAAACACAGCCATCTGGTATGATATTTCTGTTTGCTGTGAAAACTGAGAGTCAAATTATTTCTATTCATAAAGACATTGATTGTATGAGCAAACTGTCAGCAGTTGTGGATATATTTGAGCTTTTTGCAAGGCATATTAGGTGAATTATATAGTACCATATTGTTCTTTAGTATTGCTTTTCCCAAATATTCTTTTTCTGTTACATCAGATGACCTGCTGCTACTTAAACCACCCATTATGATATCTCAGGCCAGAATAATTCTAGATCACTTTTTTTATATTTTAAGGCTAATAAAGATTTACACATGGAAGTTTTCCCGTCATGCCAATAATCTTAATTAGCAAAAAAGTGACATAAGCCTTATTTTGACTCATTGATTGACATCTGTCAGTCAAAGGCATAGCCAAAGTAAAGGGTCAAAGGGAGGTAAGGAGTCTTGGTTTCCTACCATTCAATTATAATCAACCCAATTCCATGTGAGAAAGTCTTTGGGAAACACAGAATGGAGGGGGAAAAAGCAAGAGCGTAACACACTGCTGTAAATCTAATTGATATCATACTTTCTAAGCTCCCTTGGGAGCAAACAGTTGTTACTTCACAGATATTAATCACCATGGTGATGACTAAAGCAAAGCCTACTGCCTACAGCCAGTTATCCATTTGACACACGACTACATACAGTGAACCAACACACTTAGCATGTGTACAGCATCAATACAAACAACAGCAACACCAAGTGATGAGACAATGGACCGGGACCAGACACATAGTAAATATGACAGAATCCTCAACATCTCACTAATATGTTTTATGTGTGAATAGAGAAATGCTCCACTGTTCAGGAGTGAGTGAAAGGCTTGTGATTAAGCAAAAGCTTTGATTAAATGACGGTCATGGCGTACTATTTCACATGTGTGTAGAGTACAAGTTAGTCAGCAGGAAGCCACAAAATCAAATTCCACAGCCATCCACACCAGAAACACAACTTGACGGGAGACACAAACAACATTTCCTGCTCACACACCACTTTACTAATCAGTCGGTATTTCTCACACAGAACATAGATAATAGCCACGTTACAAAGGTTGACACAAAAAATAACACCTGAATAAAAGTGCTAAAAAGTGAATTTGACATTAATGTAGGGCATGTGGTCTGGTGTCAGACACAGCAGGACAAGGGACCAGTGACCAGCGGTCAGTTTGTGAGGTATCTGAGCTCCTTTTGTAGAAGTCAGTCCAGTGTAGAAAATAAGATAATCAAGATGACCACAGTATGGCAAACCCACACATGTTTCAAATGTGTGACATCCTTCTGTGTTCTCATTACTGAATAATGTTGTGATAAAATGGAATTGTGATTAACTAGATGGTGATTAAGTGGTGCTGACTTGTCCTTTGTCACCTCTGTTTACAAGTGTTCTATGTCTCTTTGTTATAAGTATAATTCTGGAACTCTATCAAGATATGCTTGGCTTAAAATTGACAGCAGAATCAACATTAGAGGCAAGAAGTGAGAGGATCCAAGTGTTAATATTTGGGACAAGTTTTAAGAGTTAACGTTAGGGACAAAGTTAACAAAAAAAAAAAAAAGAGGGTCCTTCCGTATTGTCCAAAGATTCTACCAGGAGTTCTTTCCCTTGTTCAATGCCAGTCCCTGACACTGATCCAAGCCCTAATGTCCCTAATGTTAACACTTGGATCCTCTCACTTCTTGACTCTAATGTTGATTCTGCTGGATGATATCAGATTATCGTAATATCAAAGACCAGCATGATTGGCCCCAACCAAGACCCCAGCAAAATGGCTGACAACTCATTTACAGACTGTAAGCTTTCAGGATCTAAAAATGCATCCCATAAATTATGGGTCAAAGGTGAAAGGGCACTTACCTCAACTGCAGCCAGGATACCCTGTTTACTCTCAAAAGTCAAAGCAACATCTTGCACTACGTGCCAATAGCCTTTGGGGTCCATGGTTACGGGGAAAGAGAAGAACATGCCCTGAGGGACTCCATACCAACCTGGAGAGTGCAAGAGAGAGACATTAATAATAATCATCTGATACATATATTTTAATTTTAACTTCTATATAAAAACGTCCATTTATCTCTTGCATACCCTAGTAACTAAACCTCCAGATTTACAGAGCTTTGTTTTGTGGACATAAACAGGATCAGTTGGGATTGAAGATCTTTAGGGGATTCTTATAAATCATAAATATCATCAGATGTAACAGCATCCACTCCACAACTACTCAGATGTAATGTTTGGCCTTTCAGAGAATGTGATTTCTAAACACAAACAGGGCGCCATTTCCTTTGTTTTCTATGTGTGTTTTGAGCAAACAATTCCAGTATATAAAACTAAATGGTGGAAAGAGAACGCAATAATTTATGGTGTGCAACTGTGATTTGCTCTCCCCATTTTCCTAGTATGCTTTCAGCAAAACCATCCTGCCAACCAATGTTCCTGGGTAAGCTTGTACTTAAGGAGACATATTTTTACGGTTCCCATATCAAAAATAATGGTAAATATGCTTAATACAAGGGTTACCTATTAATTATCGAGACTCACTAATATCTGGACGTCCCATAAGTCTTGAAATTTTCACAAGACAACACTATGCTCTTTATCAGAAAACTCTGCAAATTTCATAGCACTGCCTTTATTGATATCGAAAATAACACCTACTATATCTCGTAAAGTAGAGTGCAAGTGTGTTAGCGAGTGACACAAAATATATCTCGAGGCATGATTTCCAATCTGTGATTTTCTATGACTTCCAATTCAAGTTATACCCAGCAGATTGTGATGAAAATGTGACAACAGTTTTCAACACATTTACTCCATCAAAGGCTACAATGTACAGGTCATATCAAGAATTAAATCTTAGATGGGAGTGCTGATAGATAATGACAGTGAAGAATGTCCAGTTTCAACAGTGATAGAAGAAAACATTTCTGCTCTTCACACACACTTTGCTGACCCAAGATTTACACGTGACAAGACAGAAGAGAACCAGGACCTGTCATTAACTATCATTTTCACTACTTTGCATCAATACCTACACTGAGATTAGGTTTGGACTAGATGGCTCCTTCGTTACCTCATGGTCGGTCAAATGAAACAGCGTTTAGATTACTGCACAGAAATCCTTAAAAAACTGACATGGCAGATCAAAAAAGACTTATAGTATCATCACTGGTGTTGAATAGTGAATCTACAAGTACGATCCAGAAACAAAAAGCCAAGCCAGTTTCTGAGCTGCTGAAGGACAACCACTCCCACAGAAAATGTATTGTGAGGGTAACATTAACAATCAAAAGGCAGCCATTTTCTTTGGCTTGACTGGCCAGATAAGAATGACCCTGTTTGAAAATCAGTGATCTCTTACTTCAGAATGATATGTCACCATGTGCATTCAGAAAATTCCTGGACTGCCTTCAGAATGCAAGTTTGTTTGAAAGCATTAAAGAGGATGTTGTGAAAATACAACTCTGACCTTGACCCCTAAGTTGTGGGGTAACGGCTTTCCCCAGTGATTTCAGAGAATGAAACTTTGTATTCTGCATGAAGGAATGTGCTCTAAAAAGCTGAGAAAATTTCATTCAGATACCGTGTCTAGAAACAGACGAGTCTCAATAATAAAAAGGTGACCCTTGTTTTACAGGATTCAGTCTGGCCCATCAACTTTGTATAAAATAATGATGGAAAATATGCTCTGACAACCACAGAGTAAAAGTACAATTGTAAGAAAAAGACAATATGGATATTGTGAGTCAAACAAGGGGTTGGGGCCCTGGTTCACGTCACACATTCAAACAAGCAACATGTCCCTTGGTATCTCACCCTCTGAACACACTCCTAATGAGAAGATCTGCTTGTGTGGTGAACCCCTACACCAATACTGAAGTGTTGTAGAAATTGCACTGGCTGTACTTAGAGAGGTTGGCCGACCCATGGCTTCAGAAACCTGGAACAAGAGAAATAATCATTATTATAATAAGTGGAAGTAATAACAAAATCAATTGAAGATAATACTAAATACTATGATCTCACACATTTATTATTTATTATAATTCGGTAACTTTCTAAACTCCCTTCCATACATCTTATAAATCTATCAGTTCACAGACAGTGATCACTAGCAATCAAATGTCGATATCCAGGCATCCTGGTCTCAATATTCATTTCTTGCTTATTGATTCACACAAGTCACATCAGTCACATTTCATTTCACATGTCATTACATTTAGGTGTTGACATTTTTGAAAAACTACTTAAACTACCAATCTCTGGCGTATTCTTTGGTAGACAATTGTCTTGTTATTGTTATACACTGGACCCTCTGAGATGAGACCCTCTCAACTATGACTTTCTCTCGATTATATTGCTAAAATCTCATGACAGACTGTTTTTTTTTATAAGATCTCAGAATAATGACTTTCTCTAAAATCCGACATGCAACCCATTCTAAACCTTTATTCAGTCATTCCCACCACTCCGAATTGTGACCGGCCCACGTTTCGGACACATGTAGTAATGTAATTTATTGCTGGTTGGTCTGTCTCATGATGCAACACCAAGATGAGCCACCTGAATCTTGCTGATTTGGGCCATGACTGATAGACTAGGCTGGGTGGACTTAAGTTACTCTGTCCATCCCGCATATGAATAAGTGGTAGGAACATTACTTACACTACTCGAATATGATTGGACACTGAAAGTGATGTCACCTAAAGTAAGCCAATGAAAAAACTATGCCGACCAAAAGGTTTTTGTATTTTTTTCTTCCATGGCGTCTTTCACACTCATCTGATCATTCATTCATTTGATGGGGGTCAGTGAGTGCATATCAGGCCATAATTTTTATCTAGACCTTGGCTACACACATTAACTCAGACTTGCAATGATGAGCAACTGCAGGAGAAAGACACTGAGGTTAGACAGACTTCTGACCATAGAACTACATCAGTTTACGTGTAGGAAATTACAAAATTTGGACTAAGAAAAGGAGTGCCAGATATAACCCAATGTTAGCATACAGTTCAGATGTCTATAGAAGACTCACTGTTGAATGAAAGCATGCAGCAAGCCAACATCATTGACTTCTTTATAATGATGTAACTTTTTTTCTTGACTAGATATATATGTAGAATAATAAGTTAAAACATTTGTTTTCTTATAAACATCAAAATCTAATACTGTGAGGAAAAAAGATAAATTAGAGTTATTTTACAGTATATAAATGCAATAGTAGCCGAATATATTTGGTGATCAGCTTCCACCAATAGCACAGTTATAAGACACTGCCTCCCTGTTCAAATCTCTTTCATCAACATTTACATAGGTCTTATCTCCGAGGGTCCGTTGTATCATAAAGTGGAGCTGACAAACATTTTCATTTCACAGTTTTCAGGTGACGGACATCATCACACTGATTGAAAGAACATTTTTGCCATGATAGTTACACTGTTTTCAGGTGACGGACATGATCACACTGATTGAGGAAACAGTTTTGCCATGACAGTTACATTGTTTAAAATGAAATTAGACTTCATCTGACATTCATTTTGCATATCATTATTATTTATCAGTATTATGATCAGTGAAATGTCTTGCTTGCAAAAATCTATATGATTTCACTTTAAGGTTGACACACTTCGTTCAGACCATCCTGTGTTCTATTGGAATTGAATGAATGTTATGCTAATTGCACTAAAACTGCCCAAATATCACATTTTGAGGAGGATGTGGCAAGAAACTGATCTTAGTAAATGTCTTGTACCAGGTAGAAAATGGTCCCACACCTTTCAGCTTACAAGTCAAGTGTGCTATCACTCCACCACGGAGCAAGGTAAACTTCACAGCCATTTAATGTTTGTATCCTAAGCACTGGAGTGAACACTTTTCCTTAACTTCCATGTGCACATTTGACATTCACACATAAACCTGGCACATTCTCCAAATATTATCATCAAGAATAGTGGATAAAATGATATAATATTAGTGGCGTAAACTTGGGAACAGGGGGTGGGGGGGGAGGGAATGGGAGAGCCAATACTTCTGGTTGTGCACCAATACTACGGAACTATTTCATGAGGTCACATACTGACTGTATTAGTCCCCCCTGATAACATATTGGGAATTTAGACCAACCTCTCAACCTCTTGAATGATAATATATTTATCCTGCTAAAACTATTTCTTCCCACACAGAGGAAGTGTTTTATAGATGAAAAAAATCATCAATTAGAACTGTTATAGGTGAATGAAGTGTCTGTGAGAGGGATGTGTGGAGGGGGGAACTGCCCTGTGCCAAGACTGTGCTCTCAGTGTGATCTTCCTGCTGTTCATACCTTCTGGCTCCTCCCCATGGCTAACTCTGGCAACTCCTTGTTGATCCACTTGTTGTCATGAATCATCTCGACAGCATTCACGGAGTACCTGTGACAGACAAGTGCTCGTTACAGCAGTCATGCTCATTCTAACCTCATGCAGTGACAAGGTCAAAATTATTCTGGCACTTGCGCTAATTATGCTATAACATTTCACAGGACTTGTCCAAATTATACTATAACATTTCACAGGACTTGTCCAAATTATACTAAGGCATTTCACAGGACTTGTCCAAATTATACTAAGACATTTCACAGGACTTGTCCAAATTATACTAAGACATTTCATTCTGTAACTTTAACCTAAACCTCTTTTTATTTTGGAACCATCAAAACAGTCAGGAAAACATTTTCGCACTATTCTCAAACTGATCCAAAGTTCAAATAAAAGTACTGCTTCTACCTCATAAATGAACAAACAAAATCTATAAGAGGCAATGAAAGAAATTTTCCCTGGATCTGATATGATAAATCACACTGAACCACTTTCAAAGGTGTCTTTACCATTCTATTAACTGTGTGCAAGAGGGCATTATCAGATCATGCAGAACCAGCACTGTTGTTATGGAGTGAAATTACAAGGTAATCAACTCTCTGATTCCATACACAGAAGAGCAACAATATACAGTACAAACCAATCAGGTCCCCAGATGGCACCATCATAGTTGTGGACACGACACTTGCTGACATCCAAAAAATGTTTCCCGTTGACATTTCCCCAGACTATCAAACTGACCACACCTGCCAGAGAAGCCAACATAAATATTCTTACACACATTTATTACAAAAATGCTTAGTACACAGCAACCCTACTACGCAACACTTTATAAAACCTGATATTTTCTTTTACATTTTATTATGCTTATATTTGCAGCCATGATTGTGTCTTGTGTTAATCAGTAAAAATGAAATCCTCCATTGGCACCTCATTCCCTGACACACAACCCATCCACTATATCAATCAGTATATCAGAGTACACAATGAGTCAATTGTATGTAGGCAAGTATATTATAGTGTATTGTAAGTCAACTTAATACTGGTCAGTATATTACAGTGCACTGGAAGTTGACATAATTGTGGTCAGTAAATTGTGGTGCCCTGGAAGTCAAATGTATATCAATCAGTATATTATAGTGTACAGCAAGTCCATTCAATTTCGGTCAGTGTATTATAGAGCATTGTAAGTCAATTTAATAATGGTCACTATAATATAGTGCGCCACAATTCAACTGTATATCTGTCAGTATATTAAGAGTGCCCTGTTAGTTGACTGTATAACAGTAAGAATATTATAAAGGCACTATAAGTCTATTGTATATCAGTCTATTATAGTGCACTGTAACTGAACTATGTAGGTCAGCATAATAATATTGGTCGTTATATTATAGTGCATTGTAAGTCAACTGTATATCGGTCAGTATATTACAGAACACTGTGAGTAGACTTTATATTGGTCATATAATATAGTGCACTGTGGGTCAACTTAATATTGCTTGATATATCACAGCTCACTGGAAGTGGACCATATAATATCTGTCAGTATATTATTGTGCACTGTAAGCTGACTGTACATCAGTCCATATATTAAAGTGACTGTGAGCTGATTATATGACAGTTGGTATATTAGGTGCACTGTGAGCTGCTTATATGATAGTCGGTATATTAGGTGCACTGTGAGCTGATTGTATGATAGCCGGTATATTAGGTGCACTGTGAGCTGATTACATGATAGTCGGTATATTAGGTGCACTGTGATCTGATTGTATGATAGTCGGTATATTAGGTGCACTGTGAGCTGATTGTATGACAGTCGGTATATTAGGTGCACTGTGAGCTGATTATATGATAGTCAGTATATTAGGTGCACTGAAAGAGTATGGCATGTTGCTTAAAATATTTTTTTTTTGTCTTTAGCTAAGACTGCATATAAAGTTTAAGCATTCAAATGATTTTGCTGAAATAAATAAGTAAGTGAATAAATAATTAAATAAACAAATAACATCTTTCTCTCCATTATATTCTATAAGACAGTCAAGTTTCTGTATGGATAATAAAGCCATTATCATCTTCTTTTTCTTCCCCAGCCAAATGAGGGAGTCCATCACAATATAGCCACCTTATCTCACCTGCAGGATTGACATGAAGTCGTTCCCCTATCACCGACTTGGCCTGGTTCTCCAGTACAGAGGACACTGCCACTATGTTCTTTCTGTACAGGCCTGGAGCATTTTGGGAGATGACTTTGGCATTGAAGTTGAGAGGACCTGGGCCACACACTAAAACCTGGAACAGGAACACGAGATACGGTTCAAACAAAATATCAGGCTGTAATCTCAACTGAGTCACATCATACATTTCCAATTGCTCCCAAAGATTCTACCCTCTCCCCCTTCTCCCCAGGAGAGTCAAATATCTACCCCTCCTTCCTTCTCCAATAACTCCCCATCCCCCCCCACCACCCACCCCACCCCAAATCCCACTTTGGGATCAGTTAGAAGTTCCCAGAATAAACAAATCCCACTGGGTTAACTTGAGATCAAATAAACTTTCCAGCTTTGAGAGCTGATAGCTTGTACTGTGTACACACAAATAACATTAAAGATAGCACTGACAAGTGAAACGCAGTAACAAAGGAGAGTCTCAGATTTTCAGATCTTTCTGCTACTGCTGTGTCCCCTTGTTCCTCAGTGGAAGGTGACACAGCACAACATTGCACACTTGTTGATCCTGGACATCTGGCATATTTTGTGGACAATAAAACTACAGTATATCAGGACAGAGAGCCTGCACTAACCCACAGTTGTTACCAAATGAATTATTTTGGTCTTGGCCCCCATTTTATGTGTTTCCTGCCATGAAAATAGATGCCAGTATTTCAAAGCTACTCCTTGTTTGTTGTGACATGATATTTCACATAGTTTGATCATGAGGACAGACACAGCTGCAAGGCTTCTAACCTCTAAAACTTCTGTCACAAGTTTTGAGGTAGATATATCTAACTTTCTCACTGAAGAATGCACATATCTAGTTGACACAAAGTATATAGAATACCGGTCAACTGCATCTTTTGGCATTATTGGAAAATTCTGCAAGAACAGAATGATTAGGGGAGATAACCACGATGAGAAGACAAAACTCTCATGGTCTCTCAAGCATGGCCCTTGTTATTATGGCCCTTGTTATTATGGCCCTTGTTATTACAGATCCTAGCATAGTGAAATACACAATAAAATAATTAGTGCTTATGAGTGCAGCCACAAGTTTTACTAAAGGTTAGAGTTGAACTTTTGTGCTAAATCTGTTACACAAATGCTTTTCTAAGGGTAGAATAGTCTGACGCAAGTAATCTAAAGTCAGGAGACAAATCCATGCTGACCAATCAGAACTGGCTGCACTAACAAGTCCTCACTCTATCTACAAGCACAGCCATACATAGCAAATTTCAATATACTGAGGTTACTTGGCAATGGAGGGCTTTGTTTGCCAGGTGCATGTTAAGTTATTGGTCAGTACTGTTGATTTAGCCGTTCAGCCTGGGTGTAAATATCAGCTCTTTGTGTCATACAGGGAAGACTCTCACTCATAGCCATAACTAGTGAGATGACTCTATATATCTGTGAGAGCAATGAATATCAGTAAACTGATCAACTTTCGTAACATGAGGCTTCCCAGGTCCAGTCTTCCACTGGCTGCATGGCCACTTTACAGTTAATGACCATTGTACGTCTTGTCTGCCACACAGTCAGGTGGCACTGGGGTGCAATATTCTACTCCTGTGCTCAGAGTTCAGCAAGGAGATGTATATACAGTATATATA
>JAWQUT010000439.1:250288-277965 GCA_033807755.1 Ellobium chinense | reverse complement strand
TGGAATTCAAGTTAAAACTTATCGATGAAGTTGATGAGAAGAAGCTGTCGAAAAGTGAAATTTACCACAAGTACGGAATTCCCAATTCCATTCTCTTCACTATATTGGCCTGCCGAGACCAATTTTAGAAAGTCCGCGATGGTGGTTACTTCCCTTGATTTTGCACTGGAACATCTTAATCGAAATAGCGCTAAGACGAAATCATATACACGGGCCCAGTGATTACGGTTTAAGCGGGTTCAACTGTAACATTAATTTAGAAAACAAAAATACTTTGGCACAGTCCCAAGATAGACTAGTCTAAAACCAAATGGTACAAGTACAGTATGAGGAGAGGACCAGTGTCAGACGAGGGTGATGACTTCAGCAGTAATATCAATGGTGTTAACGCAGTGTGATGATCTAGGATCGGTGTATGTTGTCAACTCCTTTGATTGACACAATATTCTCCATCCACACCCACCTTTCATGTGCCAGACCACCCACAGCTAAGGGGAGAGCTACAGCAGCAGCTCATTTTTTTTTCACCCTCCTCACATTTCTCTCTGTCGCCAGAGCATCACCTATTATGTCATCAGATTCCCTGAAACCCATTATCGGATTAAGCATAAAATCTTACTTGGAATAGGGAGAGACTTAGGATGGGGAATTTCTTTTTCATCGGGTTAACTAAGACACTGGAGGAAGCACTGCTGTGTTAAGTGAGTTCTATTGAATTGTGTTGTCCCTTCTTCTTTCTACCACCAGCTCTGGACCGACGTACAACTGTTATGTGATGGATGTTTATGGCCAGTATGTCTTTGTACACTCTCCCTCAAGAAATTACAGCTGAAAGTGGGATTGGATGGGGAGGGGGGAGGGGGGCTGATGCCAAACAAAAGAGAAGAATATGAGGAGAGGATGGTAAGTGGGTTACAGATCCTGAATTCTGAATACGGTAGAACTCTGCTTAACACAATCAATCTTTGGACCAAGCTTTTCAGGGTGTGTTATCAGAGGTTTTGTGTTATCCAGAGTGCTTTCTATTAGGAACAAAGCAATTAGGACTGTTGAATGGCAGTGTGCTAGGCAGGGAATTGTGTGTTATCAGATGTTTTGCATTATCTAGAGTGCTTTATATAAGGAGCAAAGCAATTAGGACTGTTGAATGACAGTGTGCTAGCAAGGCAGGGAACTGTATTAAGCAATAGTTGTGTTCCCTAAAGTGCCACTGTATTGCTATTTATGGATGACCCAGTTCCTGGTGTCCAGTAGAAAGCTTACCTTCAGGGTCGCTGACACGGGTTTGTACCGTGAACTGACATGGGTCAGAATAAGCATCTTGGCACCAAGGTCTTTGGCCAGTCTGGCTGTCATCTCTAGCGAGCGGAGAGTAGCCAAGTGGAAAGTCAAGAGAAAGAAAGAGAGAGAGAACAATGAACTTCATTACAGTCTGTACAGTAACAGACACAGACTAAACAGTTCCATCACATACCAGATACATGTACTTGCAACTTTTTCATAATTATAACACATTTCATAAAACAAATGTTACATTTCTAAATTTAAGTCACTGTATAATAATAACTGCAATATATATTGCTGTTAATGGTGTGCCGTTCTTTAGTGTAATTGACTGACACATGCCTCATAATAGCATGCATGCACGTAGTAGCTTGGATAGGACATTGGCAAATGAAAGCTGTCTACTGAGTGATATAAACCTCAATCTGCCTGATTGGCTGATTAAAAAAATAATCGAAAGTGAGAAGTGAGAAGTGGTATTTTAAAAGTTGACATCACATCCTGCACAAGCCTTCTATTCCTTTAACATGCAGTCCACTCAAAGGGAAAACTCCCCCAGCATACTCACCACTGAAAGATAATTCTAACAAAATATTAAAACTAAGCAATCAATAGTCAGGCATTCTTCATTCTTGCATAAAAATGATAAATAAAAAAAAACTATACAGAACTGCCTCACATTTGAAATAATAGTTTGGTCACAGTTTGCTGTCCTGTTTGAAATTCAAATCACTACATTTGTGTTAGCCAACATGAAAGGTCAGATTAAACACCACAGAACAACTGGGCAGCACAGTATCAAGCACATGTAGTATGATCTGTACAACACTAGTGTTGTGAGCTGTGATGTTCAAAAAAATGACGACTGCATTTGTTTCAAGTCTGTAACGAAGGTATGATAAGCCTGAACCAGTGTGTACCTGGTGTGGAGTGACCATTCTGGACACATTGCTCCCTCAGTGAGTTCTCCAGTGTGGCCTCATGTACCAACACATCTGTCCCCTTGGCCAGTTTGAAGAGTTGAGTTGAATCAGATGAGTCACCTGATATCACAACTGTTCTTCCTGGAATGGGCTTCCCTAGCACATCTGAGGGTGAGATCTGTAAAGACAGAGTGGCATATTACAACTGTCCCCCCCAGAAAATTGTGATAACTTGCAACCATGTTTTTGAGGCCTCCTTGCAAATTTGCAAACTTCCACACATTTAGGCATTTTCTGCAAATTTCATGCAAATTTTGTTCATTTTGGCCCAACAGTACACTTTTTCTGCCAGTGTCGCAAACCTGCGTGAACAGGAACAAAGAAAATGCCTACCATTTCTACATTTTTGCAACATTTCAGTAGTAACAATAGGGGGAAAATGATGTGACGTGTGGTAAATATAATGAGGTTACGAAACTATTTTTGCAAAATTTTTGCAATTTTGATGCAATTTTTATCACAATTTTTTTGCAAATTTTGCAATTCTTTCTTTCTTTCCTTCTTTCTTTCTTTCCTTCTTTCTTCCTATCTTTACATCTTTCTTTCTTTCTTCTTTTCTTTCTTTCTTCTTTTTTTTTCCATTTCTTCTTTCTTCTACATTGCTAGATCTTATTTCAAAAGTGTAGTTTACATACTGAATAATGTCAGATTCCTAAGTCCTAATAAAATCTTTGAGTCTTGAATCATATTTCATCCCAGCCATGTGGTGATTTCATATGAATGAATGAACAAACAAACAAACAAACAAACAAGCTGTAGTGAATTTCTCTTCTTCTCTTTTCCATGAGAGTCTACATCAATATGCTATACTGTAACAAAGCCCCAGTGAGTCAAGCACCTGACAGCAAATGGCTCTTCCTATATATCACAGGCGTTTTGATCAACAATGGCATAATTAAGATGCATATTTAGTTTCTGTATTTATCTGTATTTATCTCCCCTCTTGATCCTAGTCTGGCTGGGAATCTCTTATCTCATCTACAGAGTTCTCCTGCCAATTGAACTTTTTGTATTGCTAGTAACACTACTTATATTTCCCTCTCTTTGTCACTTTCTTCTCTCTCAGTGGCACAACGGTCGTCATGTTAATAAAGGTTCCCTGAAACTTGCTATTGGACTGCTTAAACTTTTTTACCATGATCAAAGACAGCCACTGGACCAGGAGTTTCATTTTGTTCAGGTTCACTGAAATTTCTGGTAAAGTGAGGTTGTGCTAAGTGAGGTTGTGCTAAGTGAGGTTGTGCTAAGTGAGTTCTAATGTGTTTCAGACTGACTGGAGAGAAAGGCTCTGAGAATATTTGTGTCGATTTTTCTCTCTCTTTTTACCGTTTTGCCATCAGCTGTGAGCACACTCTCCCCTGCCTTGAGTCTTGCATAAAGAGGACCTGGAGGAAGGCCTAGCAATTTAAGTTTGTTCACGTCCAATCTGGAACAGCAGAATGCAAACACTTTATTACTTACACTCAACAGACTGTTAACTTTTCATTACTAAGATACAACAGAATGTAAACTTTTCATTAAAAGGCACAACAGATTGTGAAAGTAAACTCTTTTTTACTTAAACAAACACAACAGAATATGAAATCTTCAGCAGCGATTAGACACAATGCAGTGTCCTTGGTATATAACATAGCAGCAGGCAGTACTTTCATCCCTATACCTTTCTAGTAATGGACTGTTTGCCATTCACTCTATGTTCATGGCTATCCAACTGTTTGCCATTCACTCTATGTTCATGGCTATCCAACTGTTTGCCAGTCACTCTATGTTCATGGCTATCCAACTGTTTGCTATTCACTCTATGTTCATGGCTATCCAACTGTTTGCCATTCACTCTATGTTCATGGCTATCCAACTGTTTGCTATTCACTCTATGTTCATGGCTATCCAACTGTTTGCCAGTCACTCTATGTTCATGGCTATCCAACTGTTTGCCAGTCACTCTATGTTCATGGCTTTCCAACATTTCTGACTTCTGATCCATGGCAGTTAGTGGGTTACATTAGCATTTTCACTACCAACAAACAGCATGAAAATATTTGTTAAGCCTCTTTAGTCCAGTTTGCTGCCAGTCATCCAGCGGTACCCTGTACAAGCCATATCCCCTCCCCACCCTATCCACAATCCATCTCCCCTCTCCACTTTGCCACTTACTTGCCGACTTTCTCTGCTTCCAAGACTACGAAAGAAAAGGTAGGGACTCTATGCTTCACCCAGACCGCCTTCACTGACAGTTTTGAGTCTGAGTACCTGGATCATATGAGCAGATGAAGTTAAGGTGAGCATGTCCTTCTCTACAGCTTCCATAATCTGCGGGCTAGCTAGTGCCTGACCCAAATTCAGACTATAAATTAGAAGGAGATTAAAGAAAAAACAACAGAGACAACATGAAAAAAGTAAGTCTACATATGTCATAAGATAAGTTAGTAATGGTGTATTCAGAGATGCATTTCTGGTTTTATTTATTTTAAATATCACTGACCTTGATGTCTGGATGTCCTCAAGAGTTCTTACATGCTTAAGATAATATGTACATGTGTGCATGAATTCTTATTTTTTTAAATAACAATTATAAATTGGTTACCTTGTCCCTGTTGTGAGGGAATAGCATCGAGGCTGTGACACAGGCGGGAGTGACAGTGAGGTTGTGACACAGTCATGAAGAACAGGAGTGACAGTGAGGTTGTGACACAGTTATGAAGAACAGGAATGACAGTGAGGTTGTGACACAGTTATGAAGAACAGGAGATGACAGTGAGGTTGTGACACAGTTATGAAGAACAGGAGATGACAGTGAGGTTGTGACACAGTTATGAAGAACAGGAGATGACAGTGAGGTTGTGACACAGTTATGAAGAACAGGAGATGACAGTGAGGTTGTGACACAGTTATGAAGAACAGGAGATGACAGTGAGGTTGTGACACAGTTATGAAGAACAGGAGATGACAGTGAGGTTGTGACACAGTTATGAAGAACAGGAGATGACAGTGAGGTTGTGACACAGTTATGAAGAACAGGAGATGACAGTGAGGTTGTGACACAGTTATGAAGAACAGGAGATGACAGTGAGGTTGTGACACAGTTATGAAGAACAGGAGATGACAGTGAGGTTGTGACACAGTTATGAAGAACAGGAGATGACAGTGAGGTTGTGACACAGTTATGAAGAACAGGAGATGACAGTGAGGTTGTGACACAGTTATGAAGAACAGGAGATGACAGTGAGGTTGTGACACAGTTATGAAGAACAGGAGATGACAGTGAGGTTGTGACACAGTTATGAAGAACAGGAGATGACAGTGAGGTTGTGACACAGTTATGAAGAACAGGAGATGACAGTGAGGTTGTGACACAACTGTGAAGGATACGGAGAGAAGAGAGAACAGAACAAAACACAGGACATCTACGCCTGAACTCACAGATGCCAAATGTGGTTGTCATCGGGGGTGATAATTCTACCTGGCTTCTCACAAGGATGGAAGGGGATGGAATGACTTTTCTCAACTGGCCACTCCTGTGGAAGGAGATGAACAAGACACCACATCATCACTTGTCCATTCTCTTAAAGGCTGACTAATCCACCAACCATAAAAACACTGCTTCAAACTCCTTACAGACATCAAACTTTTTCTCAGCATAGCTTTTGCCTGATGTTTTATTTTCTGTCTGCAAGTTTACAGCCTTATGTTACCAGTAGGCCGGAGAAATTTGATGAAACCAAGGCAAGGTTTTGAGCAATTTGTTCATGGCAATCTCAGAATGAGCAGTTTGTACAGACTGCACTAAAATAAAATGAGTTCACGTTTTGTGTGTGATAAGCCATGAGGGTAGTTTGATAACGGAGTGTGATGAATCACCAAGGTGATAAAATCTGTTCAATTACTGTATTTGATAACACTCCAGGAAAACTTGGCCCTTCTGGTTTGGATTTCCAGCATGTTGCCAGGCTGCACATATACCTTGACTTTATTTCATGTCAAATCATGTCGCTGAAAATATATTTCACAAATATGTGAGATTAGTCTACGTTCTCAGAATTTTAAGTAAGCATTTTCAAAACAGAAAATATTTTACATCAGCATTCAAAGGAATAAACCCTGCACATTACAACAATAAAAAAAAAAGCCACCTCTTCTTACTCAATCCTGTGATATGAAAGTGAAAGCTTTTTGGTCTCTACACTAGGGCTACCATGTGTTCATTTCTACACCTCCTCCGTGCTGTGTATTTCCAAGTGGTCTTGCATTTTATTTCACAGACTAGTGTAGTTGCAAAAAGTCTCAGTATGAGCAGCTTTTGGTAATATCAAACTTATCTTGTGTTTCACAAGTTTTCCCTCTGGCTGACAGATGGGAGACTACCGGTAGTTTTGAATTCTCCATGAGTCTTCCCTTACAGTTGGCCAATATTGCTGATTGAAGGTGTTTTCAAGACTTGTGGCCGTTTGCATAATCCATTATGTTAGTTAATGTTTTGTGTTAACCACTGTGAACACTACTTATGTTTTGGGAGTTCCCATGGTTACCACAGTGTGTTAACTAATGTAAGCATTATACACACGGCCACTGTAAACACACTCAACACTTTTCCATATTTTTCCCCAATCTGTGGTAACCATCATAAAGCAAGCTATAGCCTCAGCCCGTCTTGCATTCTTGCACAATGATTAAATCTTAACGGTTATTTTTTTACAAACTTTCAGAGAAGAAGGGGAAACAGTGAACCAAATTAGTATGATTTTGACCTCTAAATAAAAGTCACACTCATAACTTGTCTCAGTTCCATGTAACATTTTGTCATTAACTCTCTTAGGATTTTTTTGTTTTTGTGTGCACAACTATTCAGAACTGAGATTTCAAGATCCTTTTGTAAAAATCCCCACAAAAATTGTGGGAACACATTAATTGATAATGAAAATTGGAAAGACAGAATTTAACACTCTAAACTTTCAAACTGCAAAAAAACCCAGAGATTTATTTCTTATTTTCATTACTTTTTGTGTCATGCATTTTTGAAATAACAAAAGACAAACATTGCTCATAAAAAAAAAGGAAAATATTGTCAAATTTAACACATGTCCGCCATGTTCATAATTTTATTTTGAACTTTCTGTTTTGACTTAATATATATGCACAAGTCTAAATGTGAATCTGTGCCATCATTATCCATATTTGAGCCATTCATAGAGATGTGCCCCAAAACAGTTCCAAGATAACACGCTGAAACAAATGCAAAATTTCCTGAAAAAACCACAAAAAAATTAATTGTGGAGGTTACTAGCACCTTTTGTTTTTTCTTTCTGCCCTAAACACAGAATGTGTAATTCTACAAATGCTACTGTGATTCTGTGATTTCAGAATATTTTTCCCATGGGGGTACTTAAATAAACTACTTCTTTCACCATCCTTTATGGAGAAGAAAAATGGAGATCAATGCCCAAAATTTTCACAAATCTCTTCAAAAAATAATCACCCCGACTTCTGATTTGGTCCCCAATTTTTCATTAGGCCTAACACATTTTCTTGTTTATATAGAGCTATAATATAGCTCAATTTGTACCTGAAACTTTAAAATTGAATGCTTTATCTAGATCACAGGTCTTTTTACACATGTCTACACCCTGACCCTGGCTAACAGGACCCCAATGAAGGGGGATTTTATATTTTATTAGCGGATTTATTGAGCTGTACAAAATGAATTTGGCCTTCTAATAGGTGCCTGAAACATGTAATAATGTCCTAAGCAATCATTCTATTTTTTTTTTTCTCTGTAACGTTACAAATTCTGGTCATTACAAATTCTGTTCCTATCAAAAACATTCAGGATTGGACTGAAACTAGAAAATTGTTTTATGCAGATGACACAGTGATGATTTGGAGGGAGTATGAGGCCAAGAAATTTTCTACCAACCAAAAATTTGCGGGCAAGCAGAGGAGTGTACCTGAGATAAACTGTGGGCAACATGAAAGCAAATGAGATATTGTGTAAAACTAAAGGACATCCCTGAGGGTTTGAAAAGTAAAGCGGGACTGACCCACTGAAGTAATTAAATTTGTATTCCTCCACCTCACCTTTATGTTATCAGGAAGTTGGATGGGTAATGGCGCCATCTCGTGGATAACAAAGTCAAAGCAGACATCAGATCTAGAGTGGGAGAGGCTGGTACACAAGTAGTGCCGTAAACCAAGGGGACCATAGATTTCCACTGGTTCTTCTCGCTGGTTGTTTTGACTAATAGTGCACAGGAGGCCTGGCAAGCCAAAAAGCTGCAATGCAGTGTTGGCAAGAGCAAAAATGGTAAAATACAATCTTGGAAAAGTGAAAATGGTAAAATACAATCTTGGAAAAGTGAAAATGGTAAAATACAATCTTGGAAAAATGAAAATGGTAAAATACAGTGTTGGCAAGAGTGAAAATGGTAAAATACAGTGTTGGCAAAAATTAAAATGGTAAAATATAGTGTTGGCAGGAATAAAAAAAGTAAAGCACAATGTTGATGGGACTGAACATAGTGAAACAGAAATTTGGCAGGATTGCACATACAGTAATGTTGTGAAATACATCATTAGCACCACTGAGCTTGGTGAAATAAAGGGTAAAGACTGCAGGAATAAAGCTGATGAATTCACAATCATAACACTGATGAAGAGGATGACTTTTGTCATGACTCTGAGAATTAGTATAATGCTCATCAAACACACAGATGAGGTCCACACATGGCAGCTAAATATTATTGTTACTATCTCTAACAGGATTATCACAGAGAGTTAGAAATGCTTTTCCAGGACTTTACCATAACATTTCCAATTGGTCAGACATTTTCTTTTTCCATAACACCCGTTACCATTATTTTTTACTTTGATAAACTGTCACATGATGGAAGGAAATTTCAGATTTTCCATTCTCCGAAATCATCTAGACATAGCTCACCATCAAGAGAAATTTATCCTGTGGTTGACCATCATCAAAGCATGAGAGAACAGATCTAGTGCATAACAAAATTGTGAATTGCCAATTTCTTTCTTTTCCCTCTTTTTGTTTTTCCCAACTTTTTTGATGTTTTTTTGAGAATTGACCATCTTTAAAGACTTCACTTCAGGTATTTTCCGGCAAGCTGAAAGACAAATGACAATTTTTTTTATGTTTTCCAGATAATTTAGATCTGTGGTAACCCTTCATGGGATAGTGGAGACATAAACAACATACATGATCACCATGTAAGTGAGTGATGAAAATTTTGCTGATTTTGCCCGGTTTAAGGGCACTTTTCATGAGCTGTATCTGTGAGCCCTCTCCACAGTCAAAGAGCCAGACGCCTTCATCTGTAAAGATCATGATAGCATAACTTGATGATCCATATGAAAACTTGGCTTGAAAAACTTAACAGCGTGAGAAAGCAATATGTGTAAACAAATCCTATGTTAACCAAAATTTTAGTTTTATTACAGCTTTGCAGTTTAGGATGGTGGGGAGTGTGGGTGGGGGGAGAGAGGGGATTCTAATAAATAAGTTTATTTGACCTTTACTTTTTTGTAGCAAAATGTTATGCTAAGCTTCCAGGAAGTGTAGAAGCACCTGGCCAAATCATTTGACTACGACTGCCTTGCTGTGTAAGTTGCCAACTGACTGGTTTGATACCAGGTGGGTGAATCCATCCAGCCCTTCCTTCTCTCAGTTAGGCAGGGTGTGACAGGATGATCTGACATCCACATGTAGTATTCAGACCCAACTCCTATACCACAGGCTTGATCTGGGCCTATTCCATGGTCTTTATTCATGCCATAACTTTGGTAAGTTAAGCCTCCAGCAGGGTAAGGTCACCTGGCAGCATTAGCATCGTAATCAATGAGTACTACTCATGTTATTGGAGTAGATCTATTTGCTTGTTCTTGTTATGTGTTTTATGATGCAATGAAAAGGGCTCAGGTGACCCAGATTTGGCCCTTGCATCAAGCTGCCTGAGCAGCAGAGGCATGTGGCATAAAAGATGTGCTAGGTTCAAGCAGCTACAGACACCTGTATTTGACATTCAGCCATGCAGCTTTCAATTTAGATGATTTCTGATCATTCAAATTCAACAGTCAAAGCCAGGTAAAGTTTCTGTATTTTTATGGCCTTTTGGCATGCTTGTGCTTGATGTATCTGCTGCTTGCAGTGGAATTAAATGATTTATACCCATGTGTTATCACCATCCGGAGAGCATTAGCACCATCCGGAGAGCATTAGCTAGACAGCTTGACTGTGTGGACAAAACATTTCTGACATAAAGTTATTGGCCACCACACACACTGTGGGTGTAAGAATTCAGGTAGTCATGTGGGTTGTCTACTGCAGACATAGCCAGTACATCACATGGACACACACTTTAAAGATTTTTATTTGAATAATACTGTATCATATTGTTTAACATTGCAAACATATAATGATACAACTTTCTTTTCTTAAATTTTATTAGTAATTTATAAATAATATAACTCTTTGTTACTTTTGCATGCATGGATTTTTAAATTGTTAGTATGTAATGTCATTGTACATGTAAATCTCGGTACAAATGGAGCTTCTCAAAGATGTGGATAAAAATACCATGAAACAGGTTGTTTCTCCTGAAAATGGTTAAGATAAACCTTGCTTAAAATAAACTTATTGACTCGGTCCCAAGAGGTTTATCTTAAGCGGACTCCACTGTATTTAGTTAATGTCAATAAGAAGTGTATACTTTTTCTAAGCATTAGTGCATGCATACATATTACTGAAGTTCCATTGTACATGCATTGCAAAGTATGAACTACATTATAAAGGAATGTAATATTTTAGTTATATATCTCCCCTACAATATATTGTTGTTTTTATAAAAAAGCAACAACACTGTTTTAGGATTTTCATGACAAAAAAAAACAACAATGTGACAGCAAGCAGTATAGTCTTGTGTTCCCACTCTCAACATAGTGTCATACAAAACAGTGACAGGAGACAATAATGGCTTTCTCTAACAACAGCACCGATGTAGTCGAAATATATAAATAATTGATTTCGATACAATTATTTATTTGATATCTAATTTCGATACTAGTACTTGAAACCAGGCACTGTGGCCCGCCTCCTCTGTTGGCTCGGGTGCTCGAGTGTCTTTATCGATCGATGGCCACTCCTCAGTTAGTTCAATTCATTTAGTCCAATGCCTCTCCTCCCCGCGGAGTGTGGTCCCTAATGTCCGAGTGT
This sequence comes from Ellobium chinense, assembly GCA_033807755.1. Lineage (NCBI taxonomy): Eukaryota > Metazoa > Mollusca > Gastropoda > Ellobiida > Ellobiidae > Ellobium > Ellobium chinense. The sequence goes on along the minus strand of JAWQUT010000439.1, from coordinate 266,478 downwards.
CTTATATTACTCCAACAACAGTACCACTTCCTAAATTTAGACTCTTTGGCAATAGGCAAAATATACTGTAACGAAGCTGATCGCATTGCTGAAGGTAGAGTAATATATAGACACTCAAATGGCTCGGGGGAAGCATACCGTGCGGCGAGAGAGAGCTGCTGACCCGAACTCCCTACTATCTATTATTACTCCAATGAGGGCACTGATAGCTAAGATTTTGCTCTCTTTGCTGTAATAAAAAGTCATTGTTTTTCTGAGATCGGTGCTGTCGTTGGAGTAATATATATGGACCCTAAATGAACCGGACTCCCCGAACTCCCTACTGTCTATTATTACTCCAACGAGGGCACTGATAGCTAAGATTTTGCTCTCTTCGCTCTAATAAAAGGTCATTGTTTTTCTGAGATCGATGCTGTCATTGGAGTCATATATATATAGGGTCACTAAATGAAATGCATTCCCGGGAAAGATGCATGATATTCGGTGGTGCTGTCGTTGGAGTAATATATAAAGTGACTGAATGAAATACAACCCCCGGTCCAGTAGTCTGAAAGAGAGATAAGGGTTTTTCTTTTGGGGACAACAATAGAAAAAAAATGGGGCTTGCTTTTTTGGGGGGGGGAAAAGTTAAGGTACAGATGCATGAAGATTGGCGGTCCTGTCGTTGGAAATGAAATGCATTCCTGGGAATGATGCATGAAGATCGGCAGTGCTGTTGTTGGTATAATAGGGCGACTAAATTAAATGCATTCCCGGGTTTGAGTAGTGTCTGAAAGAGAAAAGGTTTTCTTTTTTTTTGTTTAANGGTAAAGATGTGCTGAAAGTGGCGTTGCTGTGAGTCGCGATGTCCAGTCCTGTTTGCCACAAAGCGATGAGGACGGGTAGCGGAGAGATGAGCCAGTGGGAGACAGGATGCAAGATGGGACTAGCCGTTGGAATGTACGGCTCTGTTTAATGAATGGCCTGCCTCGACTGTATGGCGATCAGCACACACCATCTGTTAGTAGTGTTAGGCTAATTGCCGTGGCTCAGTTTAATAGTACCGATATCAACAGTCTTGCCTTCATTTGACACAACACTATGTAATGCCACTCCAAATGGATGAGTACAAGAATCACTACAGAACTTGGACGATGCGTTTATGCCATGTTTTGGTAATCAAAAGTACTCAATATCGATGAAATGCTAGACTACAGATATAATTATGATATCGAATATTATATCGAATGAATCGGCGCTGTCTTTAGAGAATGCCCAATAAATTATTCTAAGACTAAGAGTAAGAGGACCTAGACCTAGGCCTATACATCTAGATCTATACATCTACTGAATGAGGTGTTACATTTATGCTGGGGTTCTTGACTTATTATGCGAACTGAGATGATATTTACCATGTCTCAATCCGGTGCAGGAAACACACCGAATGGGCGTTGGCACAGCAGACGCTGTTCCTAAGAAAGTGAGCTCTAATGTGTCCATCGGCGTGTCACTATCTAGCCCACTGCTTGATTATTGTCAATTAAACAAATGAAGCCATATGCTCCTAACAGTGCTGGGTGAAGTGTAATGTCTTTTTACAAGGCTTCCTGCTTGTAACAAGACCGACTGTGGGATTCAGCAGTCCAGTACGTCTCATAGTCTGTTTTGTTTCATTCTTTTCCGAATCAACGTTTTTGGTAACCTGTGATCAGGAAGTAGGAGGCAAGTCGTAATTTCTATCCAACAAGTGTTCAACAATTTAATGCATAATATAATATTCTAATACTGAATCTCATATTTCATGTTTCTTTAATAATACGATTTAAGTACATCTATGTATCTCAGAGGACCGATAGAAGGGTACGGGCCTTCCACCGAGGCTGCCCAACCCCAATTTGCGACATACCAACAAGTGTCTCGTAGATGTTGATCATGGCGACAAATCAATAGAAATCAAAGCTTATCTACCCTCCCGAATCTGGCTAATTAACCGTGAATAGATTGTGAAATTGTGCCATTCTCTAGATCCATCTCTCGGGATTTTTTCCAGGAGCTGGTAAGGAAATTGAGGTCCAGAGCTTTTAGTGCATCGAATAATCCGTGTTTCCGAAGGGCGAAAGTCACGTTTGCTGAGATTCAGACTCACTCACTCACACTGACTCAGTCTTCAGCAGTTCAGAGCTCAAACTAGACTATCCTCGAAGTGCCGGTAACCGCCGTCTTAAGTCTTATTATCTACCGCGATTTCCTTTTTAGATTTGCTTACAGAATCCTATCAGACTCTCAGATTTTAATCAAATACCATTGTTACATCAGATAAACTTTGCTTTGAGTGGCATAAGTTAAGTCAGTTCAGCCTTGAAGTAGATGTCTATTGAATACTGATTTTGATGTCTAGACCTAGCTATGTAGTCTGTCGATATTCCACTTCCTTCAGCGTTGTGCCGATTACCGTCACCCTACTTCTGGACCAGTATGCGGCGACGATGTTGCCACCGGTACAGAATTGTCCCATAAACTTAAAAGAGGATAAAATGGCCTCACGAGAAGCAATTTTTTTAAAATGGAAATCGCACATATGCCTGTTATTGGAAAATAAATTTTAAAATGTCAGATTAATGCATAAAATGCATGGCTTTATGTTGTTTTAATTGTAAACTGGGAGGTTTTTTTTTTTTTGCTTTCATGAGTAGGGAAATGGGAAAAAATTAACGTCTCGCTGTCGGGAAGAGGCATATGCCCAGAGTGGCAACACGGAATGCGGCCTACTGCTTTAGCGATGTCAGAAAAGAGCAGCATTCCTAAGTTTTCCCCCTCAAAGAAAGTCATTTCCTTGAGAAATGTAACAAGACAGCTGTCATTCATATAACTTTACTGTTGCATCACCACTTAAAGTGGGCAAGAATGCGCAATGTGGTCTCGGTAAATTGATCACACAAACCTCAAAGCATTTTTTTTTTCTCCATTCTGAATTATTATTATTCTGTGGAAGAAACAAATGAAACACTGTCTGCTATCGTAAGCCAAGGGAAATACTATAAATTTCAGGAGAAACTAGTTGCAAACAGATGATGGCGCTTACTGGCACGAGCCGGTTACTGGCACTAGAGGATTTAAATCTCCAGCACTAGTGTGGAAGTGTGGTCCCGACTACTTTTATTGCAAACAAATCTTTAAGTCAGGTATCGATACCTGAAATAAAACGGGTAGTTGAATTTAGAGTTCAGATATGGCCTGTATAAACAATCAAAGGTAGTGACATTTTCTGTGCATAGTGACAAACGTCCATTGTAAGACTAGACTTAAATGAATGGCCCATCCACAAAAATTAAAAAATATCTTGACAGTAAATGTTATTAGATGACGTGGTGTCTGGAAAACAAAACATCGCTGCTGGTGCATTCTGTCAAACACTTCTGTAGGAGTAGGAGTAAATTCTTAGTACGTCACTACTGAATTCAGTTGAAGCCTATTCCTGTATTCCTCCGTCCGAATTCCAAATGTGAGAAATGATTTATTCACCTAACTAGAGCTCATGCCTACTAATACAACCCAGTTCCTAACCCTAACCGCACCCTTGATCCTAACCCTAACCGCACCCTTGATCCTAACCCTAATGCCCATCGAGACAGGAGCGTCAGTCAAGGCAAATTCCTAACCCTAATGTCCAACGAGACAGGAGCAGCAGGCCTTAGTCACTTTTGAATTTCCTCCTAATTTTCCTATCCTTTCAACTTCACACTTTATGCCTTACTATTCATAAATCCACTGCCGATTGTATTGAAACTGCCAGGTATCAATACTATTCATTGGTGTTCAATATATTGTAATTGATTAGTTGGGATCACACTTCCACACTAGTGCCAACCCCCCCCCCCCCCCCCCCCNCCAACACGCACACCCTCCCACTTGCTGGTGTGATAGGCTCAAAAGAAGAATCTCATTTCTACAGCTATAAGAATTACCAGATCTCCAGTGCTGGATCAGTTTTGTGGGACAGATGTTGTTCATGTGGCATTGATGCAGACAGCCAGTAGTGTTGGTTGTAGATCGTAATATTTGACATCATCTAATTTGTACACTAAAACAATTGGCAGGTACTGGACATCAATGCCAAACTGATACAAAGGCACTGCAGCTAGACATCAATCATGGATTTATGTGAAAACACTATGCCAACCATCAAGCCCAGATCGAAGTTTACTTGCGACACTAGTATGGTCAAGTGCGGTCCTGACTACTTTTATTGATGTACAAGCTTTAAAACAGGTATCAGTACCTGAAATACAGGTAGTACAATCAGGTATTAGAGTATAAATATGGCCTAAATAAACAACGAAAGGTAATGGCGTTTTCTATGCCTCCAGTAGCAAACATCCATCGTAAGACTAGACAGCAAGGAACTCTGACTGAGACTAATATCCCTAAGGGGCTAACTAAAGCTCATGTCTACAAATACAACCCAGTCCCTAACCTTACCATTAACCCTAACCCTAATGCCTGTCAAGACAGGAGCGTAAGTTGAGGCAGGACCCTAATCCTAATGTCCGACGAGACAAGAGCATCAGGTGTGAATCTCATTCTGAATTCCTCCCGTCCTGTCCTCTTCACTCTTTTTGTCTTATTGTTCATAAATCAACAGCTGATTCAGTTGAAACTGGTATATCGATATTATTTACTTGTGTTCAATCAATAAAGTAGTCAGGACCATAATTCCACACTTGTGCAGTCAGGACCATAATTCCACACTTGTGCAGTCAGGACCATAATTCCACACTTGTGCTCACTTTACAGCAATCTGAGATTGTGGTGCTGCTCTTGGCATAGATGATCTTTCCAAAATTTAAATGTTTTGGGATTTTGTTGCAGAAATTAAGTAGTAGTGGTATAGATCTAGATCTGGAGCAAACTTAGCAATGTCTAGCGAGTGCTGTCTTTGTAGAGAATATAAAATATTCTTTATAACATGTTTTTTAATAAGCTAAAACTAATGTATTTAGTAAAGAGATACCATTTTATTTATTCCCATTTTAGTGACATAATTTTGATTCTATAACAAAAAATATATCATGGTGCCATGTTTCAGAGTGTGTGATGAAAGTAATGTTTGTGCCCATTTCCAGTGCCCTTTATCCTCGATAATATATGAAAATTTCACCAAAGCGCCCTACCTAAGCAGATAAACTTACTCATAATTTAGTATGTCTGTCTGATTTTCAAAATCAGAAAGTGTTTTTCTTTGTCAAATTGAATTCTGTATAGATAGATGTTTTATTTGTCCCCAGTTGAATTCTAAAATGTAGTGTATGGATAAGGCTAGCAAATTCTATTGTGTGAACTCTGGATGAGAAAAAAGGAATGGATTTATGGATTATGTTTGAATGAGCTCTCAGCACTGCTGCTTGTTCTCCATCCACCCCATTTTTACCCAGTCGGTGTGTCAGCTGAAAGCTGTTTTTTTTTTCTTTTTCCCTACAGGAATGCTTTACATGCATTTAAAAGGTCATCATATCAAATACAACCCCCTCTCACTTCATCATATTTAAAAAAGCATTGTGGCACATTGGACTGCAACAGCTGGACCTGAAACATGCTTAACAAAAGCGTAATACCACACTGGCTTATTTTAGTAAATAAATGCCTAGCATTTTACAGTAGAAAGATGTGGAAAATTTACAAGTTTTGTGTGCTCCATGATATGTGTACTTTCTCAGTCCAGCGGCCTTCTGGGCTTTAGAGCCATTCAGCTATATGCCATGGTGTAGTAGATGCAGGTTTTTCCACCTGTCTGTGGTATGAATGTAAGGGACATCCACAGTATGGATTTAGCAGATGGTACTTCTGTCACAAATCATTCAGAGAGGGACAGTTGAAAAGAAAGTATTTCACTGTTTCATTGGCAGTTAAAGAGAGGGCAGAGATAATGAATCTGTGGTTGGATTCAGTTCAGATGTGCACTGAGCAAGTAATGATCTGATGAGTGGCAGGTGGAAGATGATGATCCGGTCTTTCCTGTCAAAGAAATTCATTGGATCCTTGAGGTTGAGCTTGTCATGAAAGGAAAAGCCCATTTAGTCATTCATTCCTCCTTCAGTGGTTTGTGATAAAATTTGGGGTTTCCAAAACAAAATGACATTGAAAATTGTAAATGTTAAGCGTTGTGATGATAAATTTCCTGCATGAATGGAATGTGCTAGTGATCAGTGTTTACATAATGTAAACCAGTGACCACTAATAACATCACTGCGGCTGTCTCTAAGCTTACTGCTAACTAAAAAATGTGACCCAAATAGCAATCTGGATTATGTACGGGAAGGTCGTTCTTCAGTTTTGCCAGTTTCAATTTTGAGCCATTTTTGATTTAGTAAAATGGCAATTTAATGATTCTTAAATACGCCCAGGAAATACTGAGCTGGTTGGTCATATAATTATTGAACACTATGTATAATCTGTGCAAAGGCTCATTGTCATTACATTTTTATATATATAAGATCATTTCACACTGATAAAGACCACCATCCTCATTCAATATTTTGCTACGCTTGTAAAATTTTCTCATTTTATGTAATGTGAAACTAGCTCTTTCATTTACATACTCGCATACATATAATTTATTTTACACAGGTAACCATGGCAAGTTGAAGGAAATAGCTGGTGGCCTGAGTACTACCCAATCAACATAGCCTACCTCAGCTGCTTGCTACACGCCAGGGCCTTGTTCGTATGTGGGGCAAGAGACACCTCCAGTAGAGCAGCTATGCTGGGGATGTCACTGTCAGCGGGACATGGTCTTAGTGGCCCTATATATCGAGTAGACCAAGTAGGTTACCAGTAAAAGGTTGAATTTTTGCATATGGCATTGCACTGCATTCTTGTTGATCTTGGAACTCCAGTGAAATTTGTAGGAATTTATCAGGATTCTTCCACTAGAGCTTGGTTTAGGGTTAGAGGCAGGGTGAGAGGAAGGGTTAAGGAAGAAAATTTTGTTTAAAATTGGGACAGTCCCTAGACATTAACAATATCTAAGATGACTCTCATTTGTGCTTTTTTTATTCTAATCCTATCTCTAACCCTAAACCAAGCACTGGGCAAGACAGAGTGTCCTATAACATTGTGCACAAAGGAAGTCAGATGTATGCATTATCTTGGGATTCCCTAAGGGGTCTTGACAGATGAATAGGGGTAGGGGTTGAAAACCTAAAGTTTGGCAAATTTCTTATACAAAGTCAAAGCTGAGACAACCCTAATTCCACACAAGCTAATTGGGGAAAGGATAGCATCTATGTAGATGTGCAGCCTTCTATTACAAGATAGCTCAGCTATAACTGTGTACAGATCCTCACAGATTACACTTGTATTCTTACAGAAAAAAATAAAATAATTATTTTTCCAAAGTGATGCAGTTTGACCTTACCACCTCAAGTTCATATCTAACAAGATTACTTCATTTTGATGGAGTTTTGAGCGTTGAGCTTGAAAGTCTTTCTTCTCTAAAACAGGGACCTGGCGATTTGCTTATTCCTCTGTTTTTAAATACTATGATGAGACAATACAGACACAGGTATACTCATAGTGCGCCTCTTTTACACACAGCTTTTAAACCAAAGTTATTAGGATAACGAGGAATTAAAGACAAGAATCTGAACAAATGATTGGATTTTGATGAATTTTTAGGCAGCCTAGTGATAATGTTTGGTAAGTAGTAGAGGTACTGTAAGAATTGTATTGTTGACCCTACTCAGTGCTAGCACTGGAGTTAAGGACAAGGCATGGGCATGTTTTCTTGTAATACACATTAGAAATCTGATCACACAGCATCCACTTTGCACACCAAGCCTAAGAGACTGTGTTCTCAGAGGGATGTGGTAATCATACGGCACTCTGTAAAAAACAAAGTAGTTTGGACTTTTACAGTTTTAAAGTTGTATTCAGCCATGATTGTGTAGACCGGACATAACTGTAACTGGGATGGCATTTCATTGCTGGAAGAGATATCAGTGCATGCTTGTCTGTGGTAAGTTAGCTTTGAAATAACAGTTTTACACCTCTGTGGCGCCAGGCTAACAAACAAGTTCTCCCTTCCATCCCTTGCCCTTCTCTCTTCTGCTGAGTTCTCCTGTAACCTGTGTGTTTTTTTCAGGTCCCAGAGCATTTCCATGAACACTTCATCCTGCGAGGATATCGTCACCCCAAGAGCTCCGTCACCCAGTGCCTACTCAGTCTCTTTGATCCAACCAATGAAACGCTCAACATTTGGACACATTTCTTGCCAACCTGGTAAAGTATACAAAGACACAGTCACCACACTCTACAAGGAACTCACAAGGTTGTCCCTTATCCTAGGAGATTTAGCAAGGCTCTGCTATACTTTGAACATAATATGAAACAGTATGCAGTATACTGCAGTATGCAGTAGGGTGGGCAAGATTAGAATCCGGATTCAATCCTTCGAATCCTCTAACCACAAGTTCAAATCTAAATTTGAATCCTAAAATTGGTCTGGATTTGAATGTTTCGGTTCAGTGGAAATAGAAGCAAAACAACAACAAAAAGAATTTTCAGATTACAAGAATTCCTATGTCATTAGAATTTGGGTCTCTGTCCAAATGTACCAATATAAGTGTGTAAGTCTTTAGCTTTGTTTAAAATGAAAACACAATATAAAAGATCCCATGCAGAATCTAGTGGTGATTTTTCCTGTCACTCTGAGAAGTAGATGCGCAAATTTCATGAACATGCATATCTCTGGGTTCGAATCCAGATTTTAATTTTGTAGGATTCGAATCTGCCTAACCCTAGTATGCAGTCTCACAACCTCAAAAGGCAGTTAAAAAGTCCTGCTTGCCAGATTTTCAGTTATACAGTGCATTGTATTGTAACACAGGGTTGCCAAGTTGGCATAATGAGGCCAAAATCCTGAAGATGTCTGATCACAGTCATTTTACTTTTAGAGGGTCATAAATAAGGCAACTCACAGATGGTCAGTGATAAATATCCTTCCTTTTTGTACCACATACAAACATACTGAGATTTAAATATCCATGTATGATATGTATCCTGTAATAGTTGTATACTTTGAATAGAGTGGGGGTAGTCACATGCGTTTGACAAGTCTACTGTGACAGTTAACTGAATGTGGAAGAATGAAAATTGGATTTTACTGTCTCTCTGTTCACATGTTGAATCTTGCACTTCACATCTATGATGAGGAGGTGTGTGAGGGGNGGGGGGGGGGGGGGGGGTGTCTTGTAAGACTCTCTTCCCCGGCTGTGGGAACCATAAAAGCTGCACAGATATCGTTTTCTGCCAGTGAGACTCACAGTCTGTGAGAACTCCACAGATAACATATAGATAAGATACAATAAGACAAGACAAATTCTACACCACCATCACAAATTCAGTGTGGATAGTCGGATAGTCCTCTCTGTGGTAGCGACAATGTACTTCCCATCTCCAGATTTACTGGGAATGGATTTCTGACCTTCCAATAAACAATTCCATTTCTTAAATTGGCCTCTATGTGCCCGACAACATTCCTATTATAGTGTCTGCAGCCAGGCTGGCGATGTGACGCCTAAATTCTCGAATTTGGCAGGTTCCTAATAGACACTGGCATAAAAAATAAAATCATTTTTTTTTTCATTTTTATTTCAACTAACAACTAAATTTACATCCAGTGACATCCATTTAAGCACAATAATTCTTAAAAAAGGAACAGTGTTTGCTTCACAGATATCCCGGCATATTTGCAAGTGCTATGACTAGTAAGGAGAAAACTTTATAAGTAGATAAAGAAACACATATATAGATAAATAAGAAATTGATAAATAAAAAAAATAAATTTTCAGACATAATAAGTTGACTTTTTTTTAATAAAACCAGATTCAAGGACTCCTAATTATAAATGTGGTAAAACTTTAATTGAATTGCCACTCAGGTTGACTTATAGCATTACAAGAGTTAATAAGAGTTCATTAACTCCCATTTGATTTTGATCTGAATTCTCAGGTACTTTGTTTACGTTTTCCACCATTATTGGAGCAGTGTGGACTTCATGAACGACTCCTACCTCTGGCCTCTCCTGTGTTACCTTCTAGTCTGTTGTGCCTTCCCATTGGCCAGCGCTGTGGCTCACCTCTTTAACGTCATGTCTGACCGTGCCCGACATGTCTGCTTTTTTCTTGACTACTCGGCTCTTAGCCTATTCAGTTTTGGAGTCGCCATTGTGTACAGGGCCTATTGCTTCCCAGCTGACCTCCTCTCTGATGACAGCCGATTCACATGGTATAGAGACAACTACGTCAATATGGCAGCCATGTGTGCTGTGTTGTGCACTTTCACGTCCTGCGAGACTCGATTCATGAAGCCCAGCCCACTGCGGAAAGCTCTGCGACTTGGAGCATTTGCTGTTCCCTACCTGTACGACAGCATTCCCGTATTGTATCGTCTGTTGCACAGTAGTCCTGAGGAAGTCCAGTTGTCAGCTCACTACCTGCATACAAGACAGTTCTTCTTTGCCTTCTTAGCAGCTTTCCTCTACGCCTCACACCTCCCAGAACGGCTGCTGCCAGGGATTTTCGACATCGTGGGCCACTCCCATCAATTGTTCCACGTCTCGTCTATTCTGGCTGTAATGGACCAGCTTCAGGCCATCCTACTTGACCTCAAGGAACGCAGGAAATTCGCAGAGACTAGGTGGAACTTCGAGCTGCCCGGCAACAGTCTTGGTTACCTGTCCGCCATGTTTTGGATCAACACAGTAGTAATTACTTTTTTTACAATAAGGCTGTTCCATTTGAAACACAGGCTAAAGAGCAGTTGAAATAGAGTAGCGTATCTCATCTAGTTTAGATTTGGCAAATTAGCAATATCCCGGTTTTATGCCAATGAAACTGTATGAAATAACTAAAATCACCTAAATTTTCTGCAGTATTGATGGGGCTTTAGGTTATTTTAATTTCTTGTAACTTCTGCCGCATCTGATGCTTTTGTGGTTCTGTTTACATTTTCTCATTGTTAACACATCAAATAATGAGCCAAAACGGCACAAGGAGTTTTCTCCCATGATGCACAGTTGTATGTGTTGGCTGGAATGAAGTTTTGATATTTTTCTATCTGTATCTGTTATGTGTTGGAGTACACCAATGTAGGGCAAACAGCTGAAAATCAACGCAGTTTGTATTTTTGCTTGCTAGACAGCAGGAATTTTCAAACACTGCCTACTTTGTCCCCTTTTTTTTTTCTTTAAAATTTTTTGAACAGTAATTAGCTGTTTCTGTCTTATTATTAGGCTAGTTATCAAATTTGAGCATTACTTTCACCTGTGTGATTGTCGTAAGTTCGATGGGATGTTGTTTTTCCCCACCTTTCTTTGTATGAATCAGGCGCCCGGATTTCCTCATGTATATGAATATGTTGGTTAACTTGACCAGCTTTCTCTGGAAGCTCTTGCCCACAATATCATGGCAGGACAGGAAGGACAGGTGTACTAGACACACACTGGACATGCTCTTGTTAGATGTGTTGTGTTCTTAATATTTCACTTGTGACAGAACCATGATATGTAGAATAGGCAGACAGTAGTATTGATCTGTTAGTGTATGCCAGATTTCAGCCACATGCAATCTACATTTACTTTTCCAAATCAGCCAGCCATGATAAAAATGTCTGGTATGTCAGTCCCTTTTTTGCCAGGTCCTCAGAGAAAACCACCGGAGTGTGGATGATTGAGAAATGTTTCTAGTTAGTGGCGAACTAGTATTTATATTGTGATTGGAAGAGAGAGCTGCGAAGTAAATAAAGAAATATTCGGCACTGGCCTCTTTTAGCCATTTAGGGATCTCAGTTGGTCTAGTAGCTCCACGTGGATAGACTTTTTGTAGCATTTTCAGAAAGGTCAGTTATCGAAGTAAGAAATTAAATTTTGTCTTTTTGGGCTGCTGAATAGATTATGCTGACATTTATTGATACCTGAGGCCATTACGGCTAGAACAATCCAGTGTTGAGGATCAAGATATCAACTGTGGAAATATTCATCATACTAACAGTTAGTCTGGGGATAAAGCTGTAGTCTTGTTAGATACATGTACTGAGTTTCCAGGGAAACCAGCCCTATAAGTACACGATGAAATGCTTTGGGGATTAATGCACTCCCTTCTATATTAGGACTGGACTATAAATGTCTGTTTTTCTTTCACAGAACTTAACAAGATGGAATTGTCTACACTCTTTAATGTTAGAGAAACTAAAAACAGTTTTTCTTTCTCTAATGATCCCTCCTTCCTCTTCCACTTCATTGTTGTCCACTGATGAATAAGAAAATAGTTTGCCTGATTTTCACTGAATGCTCTCTGAATGATGTCAGCACATCAAACTTCTTCTCACAAAAAGTTTTATATTGGGTTTCCCACCAAAACCACTTTTTTGGCACATCCGCGATCTTCATGTCCAAATTCATCTCCCAAAAAGATGTCGCTGTGACACTGCAAACGCTGTTGATGAGGTAAGAGAAATTAGGAAGGAAAGATCTACATTCAAACAGAACCACTCAGTTTTCTTAGAAACACTTTTGGCAAAGATAATCACTTTTGTCAGATAACTAGACCTCTCTCACACATCCAAGCCCCACCTGCCCCACCCCCTTTCACAGCATGTGTATTTCATGTGTGATTCCAGATCCAGATAACATACTGGGCTATTAGAATTTAGAAGTTCTACTTTCTCTTCTTCAAAGTGGCTGATCTAGAAAGAAACTACTTCAACTACTGCACCCCTTTGCCCCCTCCCTCCTCCTCCCTCCCCCCTCCTTTCCTCAAAATAGGCATGGTCGCTTATGCTGTAAATGAAGAGAGAAGCCAGTACAGTGTGTCAAAGTTCACCAGGTAATAGACCATGCTGTCTCTACGATGACTCAGTACAGACAGAGTTGCTGGGGCCAGTTGGTCAGCCTCTAGCTCCCTAATTGTTTGGCACAGAATACTTGTATGTTTTGCCAATCTCATGCAGGAAGTGAAAGAGGTTCCATTGATTAAATCTGAATTTTGTCGGGAAAATAAAATATACCCAGGGAATTCTACCTCGTAGATTATGTCACTGTGCTGCGTTTAAGAATGTGGGAGAGCTGGAGAAAAATGTGTATACAGCGGGGAAGGCCTGGTGTGGAATATTGGATATATGACATACGGCAAGACCAGGTTACCAGCAGCATCTATGTACCTTAGTTATTAACCTTATGTGTTCACTGTGGCAATGATAATAAGAAAAAAAATCAGATGAAGCTGAGAGAACAAACCATTCCTACATACAAAAGAAGAGCACAGAATTTATTTATTTCTTTTCTTGGTTCATTACTTATCTACCTACATTCGCACAAGTAATGGAATGCTTAGCCATATATAATGAGCCAAAGAAAAAAGTGAAGGATTGGGTCAGTGTTCAGATTGCTAAGGAATCTTTTTGATTATTTTTTGATTCTCTCATTAAAGAGTGTAGACACTTCCATGTAAGACAGTATAGTATATATACAGTAACTGACTTAACTTACACCACATTGGAATCAATTATTATGTGATTCTTGAGATTAATGTTTTGACTGGTATGTCAGAATTTGAAATTGTCATCAACCTTTGTGAGTGGAAATATGTGTTTTATTATAATTTAGTTTTAATTTAATTTTGCTGTAAAAAAGCAGCAGTGGTTATTGTTGCTTTTCTTTCTTGTCAATATGAAAACAAAGAAAGGTAAGATTGACCATTTTATTGGCTTAAGCATTGGAGAAAGTTGTGGAAGGAAGCCTCTGACTACACACTGTGCTAAAATGATCAAAGCATGTTTTACCCCTGTCTGTCCCTGTCTGCCCCTGTCTGCCAGTTGGTCTCATACTGTGATCACCTGTTGTCCTCTGCACATTTCCATGTCCGTGATATTTGAGGCTGGGATTTCTGTTTTCACATTGACCACCAGTGGTCTGTGGTCTGTGGTCTGTGGGAGTATTGTCCATTCTTCAGTCACTTGTCTCATGTATGTATAAAACATGACCAATATTTTCTAGTGGAACAAATGTATTTATTGTTATGACTCCTGTACTATAGTGTTGTTCTCTTTGATGAAATCTTTGGAGCTACTTTTTTACGGGTTGCTGTTGTGGGTATTGTGTCACAGCCAGTGTAAACCTGATTTATAGGCTGGTAATCTCTGCTTTGTATGAACATGTTTTGACAAAGTTTACACTTTTCTCTAAGCATTATGTGTTATTGTATTGCTGTAAGGTTTCTGTGATGTTGATATGGGTGTGTGACATGAAAATCACGGAGGTAATTCATTTAGTAATGAATGATATGCTGATCTTATCTAGCCACTGATCTCTTTAGATTTGCTCTGAAAAAGGAAAAAATTGTCCTGGAGTAGTGAAGTAAGAAGTTTAAAGGTCGACTTGACAGTACAAGTCCTGAGAAAGAAAAGTAGGAAGGCTCATAAGAAATGGTACAAAACCTAAGCATAGCATGTTACACTACTTTGGGAAATATTTACCTAGAGGGTAATGGTTTTCTTAATGACATATATAGGACAATTTTTTTATAAAATAAAAAGGGGGTGTGGGGGTTGGGGGACAGGAACACCCTGCCCAATGAGGTCACATTTTTCTGATATCAACTTTTACAGTAATTGAAAGTTGACCATCATACACAAGTGTGACCATCATACACAAGTATGACTTTACCAGAGAACTGTGAGAGACCAAGAACTGATTTCAGTAGTTCTGATTTTTGGCTTTTGTTTCTTTGTTGTGTCCGAGTGAAAAACTGTTTAACACTCAGTTATTGCTGTAGTTTCTGGCTGGATATGAACAGAGAAAAACAAATCAGTGCTCACACATGGNGGGGGGGGGGGGGGGGTTGTAGTGCTTGAAGATGCTTTTGGATTTGGGAGGATGTCTAAACCCAACGACAGAGCTGCTGTAAGACTGCTATGAAGTCACAAGATCACAAGGCAGTGGTGGTAGCTTGGCTGTCTGCTCGTATTGGACGAGGGTGAGAACGTCAGATCTCACAATGTGCAAGATTGATTGTGCAGTGAACTCTACAGAATAGTGGACAGGCTTAGAAGTTTGAAGGAGGGGACTGAGAAATGTGAGTTTGTGTGGTAAATGTATTATGCCAGTATAGATCAAGGGATCTGAGGTTGGAGGGAACTTTATTATAGAGCAAGGGATTCTGTCTTTGTTGGGTAGATTTAGTATAGAGCAAGAGATTGGAATTTTTGTATTGTGTAGGGAGGAATTTGAGTAGATGAGTGCCAGGATACTGTACATGTTTATTTATTGGATACTTTGGATTTGAGATTCACTACCCTTGATCACTTACACTTTGAGTTCCTAAGCAAACATAAAAACTTCACTTCTAACCAAACTGTTGTACAGTCAAACTTTGACATTATGTACGTCTTCTTCATATAATCAGTTTATCTTAAATATCAGTTTCACCTCCCTGGATTGATGATTATTCTATCATTTCATTATTCAGATGGAACTGAATAACTGGTAGACATCCTTTTTCTTTGCATAAAGACTGAATATGATAAAAAAAAACCTGAAAAGTCAAGCACTCGTTTCCCTCCCTTGCCTTATTTTCAGCATCTGTTTAGGTCCATTCACTCCCTGTTTGAATACAAACAGTGTCCATCTTACCTGAGCCCATCTTACCTGAGCCCATCTTACCTGAGCCCATCTTACCTGAGCCCATTTTTCCTAAGCCCAAGTCAGATTCACTCAAGGCTTTTCAGCCCAGAAATTTGACAGATTTCTATAGACAGCTGCTTTGGAATTTCCTTTGAAGAAAATCATTGCTATTTGATTCAGTGTGATACTTTTTTTCCTGCCCAGGATTAAAGTTTGCCTAAAATACATAAAGATGCTAATGAGCGTTGCTTTATGACTACATTCACTGGTAGTGGATGTTTTCTGTTCTGTATTGTGTTTATGATATCTTGGATCAAAACTAGGAGCCGCTGGACAAAGGGTCACTCATTTTGTCCAGAAACTTGTATCTCTTAAAACCAACCTAGACATTTTTTTAAAAAACATTTTCACTTGTGAAAATAGTTATACCTGAGGAAGGAGGGAGGGAATAGAGCGTGGGAGAAAAAAATGGCTATGTTCCCTTCTGGTATAAGACTAGGCAGGTAGTCTGGAAGACAGTATTGTTATAGTGATC
>JAWQUT010000439.1:223837-235603 GCA_033807755.1 Ellobium chinense | reverse complement strand
ACCCCTTCCCCCGTTCCTCCTGAGCAGAATGTCAAGGTCTCCTGCACAAGTAAATCGAATGAGAAATTGGAGCATTGGGTTTTTCCCCAGGATGTTACACCGTAAACCGCCGACCTGTGATTCGAACTGACAAACTTCGACTTCACTATGTTCGGTTTCAGAGACACCTGACAAGCCACACGACCACCCTAGAACAGAATTACATCATATGTGTAGTCTGGTATCTTTTTAGTTTACCGCTGTAACTGATGACATCATGTACTCCTGAATATTCAATTCACACACGTTAAATGCTAGTCGTCAGAGAGAATTTGGTTTGTTCTGGACACTAATACAGTAATAGACTATGCTGAATGCACTCACATTTCTTTATCTCAACATCATTTTTGTGCAATACCACATTCTGGGTCAACCCAAACGGCAAAATAGACCAGACAGCAAATAGACTAGACGGCTCTTCTATAATATTTGTTACACAGTACTATAAATAATTTTTGGATAATGCTCAACTGAATGTTTTTTAATTTTCTATGGAGAGCTGGCATCTGCTGCTCTCGGATAAAGAGGAAAATTTAGGAGGTCCCATCAGGGGCGAACGGTCCATATAATCAAATAATCATTGATTACCAGCCGAAAATGCCGTTGGTCGACCTTGGCCTTCGAGGCAAGTTAACAATAACACCACTGAATCCTATTTATTTGCTCTTTGTCAGGCCTGTTCTTACTTTGACTCACGTTCACAACCTGATACCCCTCAAATTTTCTCTGATCTATTCACTGAATAATAGGGATAAAGAAGAACCTGGACACCCCTACAGCCAAATGTGGCGTGGCCTCACAAAAGAAAAAAAACTCAACAAAGCAAGGAGATTTCACCGGCTAATAAGAAGTGCTGCTAATCAAGGTCTCTGCTTGATGTGTGGTACTTTCACCTACTGCGGTTTAATGTGATGCGGAACAAAAATAACATACTGGTAAAACGAGACACTATTCTATAGCATTTAGTGAAAATCAAGGGCCTCTTTATTCGACAATAATTAACACTGTTGCTGGCAAGTGACATGCCTTCAATCATAAGTTTATGACCACTTTTATTTTTCGCTAAGTTTAGAAATGAATCCACACTTACAGAAAACCACACGAACAGTCTCACCACACACATTATCACTCCATTCACAAGCCCAGTGCTGGTGTTGCCAGGTTGCCTATTTATAGTGCAATGTAGCTGGTTCCCAAATTCTTTGGTTGGGGAAAGCACCTTGGGGTCGAATTATTGTTTTATGAGTGACTCTACGAACGGGTATTATAGCACTTCGACTAATATCGCATGCGTGACTATAAGGGACAATCATGTTCATCTATGATCACCCTTTTGAGAAAGTCAGCCTTCGCCCCTGGGTCTCATGTGCAAGCTGCACACGTTCAAATCCCTGGTTGGCAGTTTGAAAATCATGAAAGAGTGACCCTAGCAGTCGCTGTCAGGGCAAAATTTAATGATGGGAAAATTCTACCCAGTAGATTGACAGAAAGGTGCAATATGGCCGTCATCGTGTCGACGCGCCATAAAACTCTAGTCTATCTCAAACAAACAAACAAACAAAACAAACAAACAAACAAACAAACAAACAAACAAACAAACAAACAAACAAACAAACACGTTTGCCAGTCCTCTGACCGTAAGGCAACGTACGAGTTCATGGCCAGCGTTTTCCGGGCCGCCACCAATATGTAAATATAATATTCCTTGTTAATGTTAGTGTTTGACGGGACACCATCAACAAGCGAATAAATTCGACACTGGCCTTAAGAGGTTACCATTCTACTCCAATTTCATGTCAGATTTTAAATCAACTACATTTTATTGTTTTGATTTGCCTTCATGGTATCTTGAAATCTTGTCTACATACTGTAATACTGTGAATAAAACTGAGCAGGAAAAGAACATGGAGGAGCTGCACATTGACTTGATTTATAAGGTCATATTCCACAAATAAGGTAAACATCAAAATGTTGACATCATTTTTTTCAAAAAAGAAAAAGATTCTTAGACAGGTTAAGATGTGGAAAACTTGAAATTTTCAGAATACAATAATTTTACAATAATTTATATTTAGGCATCTCTGTAGCACTTAACAAACTGCTTGGAATCCAGTTTTCCTCCAAGCCTAATTTATATGAAATCTCACGTTAAACATTAGTTTTTGACAAACGACAAACATAGTTCACTGCTTGACTCTAATACTGTCATTGAGGATTCTTTTCCATGAGGATTTTTTTCATAATACTGACAAAAATCAAAACGATGAATTGATAATAATAATGACAATAACGATAATCTCAGATAATTCTTGTACAACTCATCAACCAAGAAATAAAAAGAAAGATGAATGTTAGTGATGATGGGGATGATGATGACGATAATGATGGTGATGATGATGATGATGATGATGATAAATTAATATCACAGCAAACGTGTCCAGTGGTTTAGATGTCTTCACAACTTGTAGCTTCCAGACCGTTGTGGATGGTGGTAAACTACTCCCCTTGTGCCAGGAGTTTGAAAATTCCTCTGGGGTTTGATGGAATCACAACAGTCGCTTCTGTCTGAGACTAGCAAACTACGTGGAAACTCGTCTTGTATGGAGAGCTTACGCACTGCCGATGGGGCCTCTTATCATTGTAAGAATTACATAGTTCACTGTGTGCTGAATGCACTCTTAGTAGCACTGAACATGCAGAATTAATACAATTCTAACGTTGGTAAGAGATTCCATCTAAAAAATCATAATAAAACATCAAAGGTAACAACTAATGAGAGACACCGGTCCACTATGTAATGAAGGCCCAACCAGCTCCACATTCATTTTCACCTTTCTCGTTACAAGCGCTGTGAGCTGACGAGATGATGAATGGCCTCCTCCAGCCCTTGTTTCGTAGTAAACAAACCGGCGCCCCGCTGGAACCAGGGCAAGTCTCTGTCGTGTACGACCACTTATGAGGAGGGACCGGCTGCCTGCCGAACCTGTCCCCAACGGTCACCTGTTTACTCATACCGTGCGGGTGGGAGATGATGACACAGGTCTCCACATTCACCATGCCGTGGCCAGGTTTTTCGTAGCCGTTCTCCAGTCTGGTGTGAAGAGCTTCGTAACGATCCACCATCCTGGCAAGTCTATCTGCCACCGCCTCCTCATGGGTCACACAGGTGATTTTACAGTAGTCGTACTCCACCTGGGGACAGTGAGCAGTCACAACCTCATCTTCACACAGCACAGCTAAAATAATGGGCGAGGAATGGAGGTGGGGGTGTTGGGGGGGGGGAGGATTGGTCAAGAGAAGAAAGAAAGAAAGAAAGAAAGAAAGAAAGAAAGAAAGAAAGAAAGAAAAAGAAAGAAAGAAAGAAAGAAAGAAAGAGGAGAATTGTAAGAATCAGAGCTGCGACCTTTGCCCCACCACGCACCCCCTGCTGTCAGTCACTTTGAAATCTGATGAACATGTATACACAGTCACATCACCGCTCTCTAATGGGGTTTAGTGGCTGGGGTTTAGTGACTGGGATTTATCCCAAAGCCCAAATGAAAACAAAACCAGCAGTAAAAGCGTTAGGAGTGAAACTAGTTTCATATTATAACTTTTCTCCCCCCCCCCCCCCCCCNCCCCCCCCACCTCTCCTAACTTACTCTTCAACTAAACGCCTTTATTTGTTAAGCTTCATTTGTTGAACTCTGCCAGGCAGCAACAACAGCAATAGTTTATTTAGCTCTAGTAGTAATGTCTACATCAGATCAACTCATACATAGAAATAAGTAAAGCCCGAAGAAAAATCGAAAGCACATACATTCCCAAAATTTTACAGACAAACACATCAGCGCATACACAACACTGAACACACTGGGATGGACAAGGTGGTTTCATGATGTACATACACACTTGTAGTCCAACATGGAAACGGGGCACTTCTATAACAAGTATTATGTGAGTAGGCGTTAAACGGCCACAAACAGACAGATGTTCACACAGGAGGACAGGTCAGGGTGTAAGTGTCAGAGAAGTATCTAACCTGATTCAGGTAAATCTTCACACCGGTCAGTTTCGGACATTTGCCGCGCATCTCGGGTCCGTCGAAGAAAAGATCTGCCGTGGTGCAACGACATTCTGTGTTGTCATAAATGACGTGGGAGGCCGTGACAATCCCAAACTGACCCCATTGGGATTTTGCCTCGGCTGGATTCCTTTTACAGTCCTCACATGGACACGTTTGACCGTTTTTCTTTGAGAACCTCCTGGACACTCTCCAGACCATCCCGCTGCCAAGGCGATTAAAATGTGTGCCTCTCAGGTCAGCACACACGTAGCCATCAGGCCTGGCTGGGCTGGTGTACTGGATTAACAAACGCACCGTCAGGTCAGCTCTGGCTCTTACGAAATCCACCACCAACTGATCCCGCCAGTATTCTGGGAGATGCTGCATGCCAAACTCGGACAGAGGAACAAAGATTTTGTGATTGGGGTTTTTCCTGCAGTCAATCAATTTCTTGTGGAGATCACTTTCACTCTCAAAACAACATTCCATCTCATGACCCTGGGGGCGAACTGCAAGACACAAATCAATTAATCAAACATATTAGAATACAATATAACAAAGAGCCCCAGCCCGTTTTGTGACTACTAACCACAAATTAGAAACAGGCAATACAAAACTGAATATGCAAAAGTTAAAACAGCAACCCTTGGAGGACCGAAGGATAAAAACCACAACCTTTTATAAAGTTGACAAGGGACTTCTTGAAATACTGTACCCACAAATCATTCAGCTCACACACACTTCATGCAATACCACGAGGAAGCTGCCAGGCATATTACAGCCAAATGTTATTTGTACTCATTATATATACTCATATATACCTGTATAATATTAGTTAGGTGCTGTGCGCTCAATTCTTTCATATTTTTTATCCATGGTCACTCTTTTTTCCTTCCCCCCTCTTTTTTTTTTGTGTTGATTTATAAATATCTTACTCCAAGGGACAACAACACAGTCATAATAATAATAATATTAATAATAATACTAATACTACTACTAATAATAATAATGTGTGTTTTGATAGACATAAGCAGAATCAGCTAAGGGCGACCAGTTTTGAAGGAGTAGAAGAAGAAGGAAAAACTAAGAATAAATGTTCATACAGCAGTCAGACCTGTATCTCATTATTGCTTTCCAGGAGACCTGGTTTCAGAGACGCTCAGTGGACGGGCGGGCGGGGACAGAGATCGGGGTATGCAGATTGCGCCAAGAGATAATATGTTGTAGATTGCACATATCTTTCAATCTTCATATTATCGCGACCACTAGTCCTGTCTAGCACGGCGACCGTGACCACAGACACTCTCTCTTATATCCCAAACACAGAGGGAAAATCACTGTATAAGACTATCACCAAATAGTTAGTGTGAAACCTGTTGACTCTAGACCAGGCTAGTGGCGGCTAGTTGTGAAATGAGAAAGTTCTGTTGTCTAGATCTAACATCACTGTAGAGACAGTATTATGACTGTTACCGTGAACATGCCGTGGGACTCTCCAATGCCCTAAAACACACAGGGCTGAACTTGAGAGGCAAGAGCTTCCAAATTATCACCCTCCCTCAGACGGCTATCTGGCTCATGAGATCGCTTTCACAGGCAGGGACTAATATGTATATAGGTCACGCACACACACACACACACACACACACACACACACACACACACACACACACACACACACACACACANACACACACAGGCACACACACACACACACACACACACACACACACACACACAAAAAACACCTACGCACAAACATACACGCATGCGAGGGCGCGCACACACACATACACATATACACAAAACACACACAAAAACATACGCATGCGCACACACACACACACACACACACACACACACACACACACACACACACACACACACGAGTCCAGCCAATGATAAGGTGACACGTGGTGCCGCCTCTGGCTACTTTAGTTGCCCGCTGTCTTTCAAAGATTCACCCAGTCATATTCATATTCCACTATGGCACTACTGGTTTAACACTGATTGTCATATTATAACAGTCTAGTAGCAAATAATAAGTACACAGTATGTACCACAGCATCAACAACAACAACAACAACAACAACAACAACAACAACAACAAGAAGACCAACATCAGTAGCCATAAGATGACCATCATCATAATCTGCATCACACCAAACAACAGCACAACAATAGCAGAAGAAGCAGCAGCAAAAAGACCAACATCAATCACAACACTAGTTACACTACCACCATGACCATCACCGCCACTAGCAACAACAGTTAACAATAACATCAAGACCAACAGTAGCAACACAACATCAACGGCAACAACAACAACAACATCAATAACAAAAGCAGCAGCAGCAACAACAACAACAACAACAACAACAACAACAACAACAGCAGCAACAACAACAACAATCAGGTGTTCCCACCTCTCTCTAAGTCTCCATCCTGTGACTCCCCGAGTCTCATCAGTTGAGTGGCGAAGGCGGCAGAATTTCCTGAGGAGGAAAGTAACCGTTTTCCATGAACATGGGCATTATCAATTTCACTCTCATCACTTCTAACAAATGAGGAGAACAAAGTACAAAATCATCGATCAGCAGAGAGGTTCTATCAACCTATCCACCATTCCCAGTGAATTATTCTCTCAAGGACTCACGCCTTCCTCACTTAAAGAACCCCTGGTCCCGGTCCCATTAGACCCCAAGGGGTCACATAAAGAGACCCCACATCAGCTGTAGCACCGAGATCGTGCAAAATGTCACTCGGTGCCCTGTCGGTGTCAAGGGTATTGATAAACCTGCTAGATGACAAGACAACATCAATGCTAGAAATGACAAACAAAAAAAAAATAAAAACACCACAGTCTCTGTCCTCTGTAAAAGTCGGTGAGAATTCTTGTGCTGCTAGACCAGGTCTACTGGTGTGAAGACAACAAATGAAAAGGAACCTTTCGGAAGGAGCTAAAAACTTCATTTATGAAACTTTGTGAACAGACACACATTTTTTAAACATTACTTCTACGAGGATTCTTTCCAGATTTTGTAGATTAGCTCTACGTCTAAATTTGATTTCACATGATTGTGTGCTCAGATTTCGGCTTATCTCTTTGCCTTGGCTGTGACTATAGTGTGTGTGACGTCACGGGAAAGCCGGGTGGAAGATGCGAAGAGCATAGTAGAGAAACAGACCAATTTAGGGTAGTAGGTGAACTGTCATGCAATTTTAGATTTTCGAATCTATGGATGAAGTCTTGTGTCCTAATACAAACAAATAATATGTATTTTAAAAGTAATTTTGCGGACCGACTCTGAAACTAGTTCTCAACATTGGGATTTAGGGGATGATCTCAATAAAACTGCAACAACTCGGTTATTTTAAAGAATACTTCGACAATATAAAGTTCTATAGACTCAGCAATGAATTCCCTGTCCAGTGATACCAAATACTTCATATCCATTAAACTGCACGTGTGCCCTGTTCCCCCATGCTGCCACACCTATGTACACGCGAGTTATATACACGACAGTTATGACTTATATTGTCCCTAACCAGTCCTGTCCATGACCGAGCAAACAAGAAACATTTCTCACACAGCATGGAACCTACAAAAACACAGGAATGGTTAGGGACAAAAATAATAACAATATTAAGCAACCAAGCACGCAAAGAAAGAAAGAAAGAAAGAAAGAAAGAAAGAAAGAAAGAAAGAAAGAGAAAAAGAATGAAAGAAAGAAACAAATAAACAAACAAGAAATGGAAAGAAATAGGAAGAAAGAAAGAAAGAAAGAAAGAAAGAAAGAGACAAACAAACAAACAAATAAACGAATAAACAAACAAGAAAAAGAAAGAAAGAGAGAAGAAAGAAAGAAAGAAAGGTAGAAAGAAAGAAAAAAGAAATAAAAAGGAACAACAAATGAACAAACAAATAAACAAACAAGATAAAGAAAGAAAGAGAGAAAGAGGGGAGGAAAAAAGAAAGAGAGAAAAAAAGAACGAAAGAAGAAAGAGATAAAGAAAAAGAAAAAAAAAGAAAGAAGGAAAGACAGAAAGAAAGAAAGAAAGAAAGATAGAAAAGAAAGAAAGAAATATATAGAGGTATAAATATATAGAGGTATAACCCCCTCACTCCCCCCCCCCCNCACCCCCCAAGACACCTGTATTCAGAAAAGAGTAGAATGACAATGGCACCAGGATGGTGGCACGCACGCATACTGCTATTTTCTGCTCGACTATTGTATCAGACATCCACTTTCGTTTAATGGCTTATTGTCGGCATCCTGTTGTCAGGACCAAGTCCGCATAATAGCAACATCCCACGGACAACGTGGGGGAAAGTGCAATTACACAATAGTATTCGTTTAGAATAGTTTCCAAAATACTGCCGGCCATTATCAAGCAAAGTCTACAATGTAATCATAACTCAGGCCTTGTCATGTTTGTGCCTTGTCGCAAGTGTGTCCTGGATAAGTATTTACTTCCGGTAACATTTTGTATTTATAGTCATACATGTACTCCCTAGTAAAACACATTTATAACAGGCTGATGTGTTAGGTATAGATACACGTTTTTAACGTACAGATCATCTTGTCCCAGTTGACTCACGCGCTTAACCGCTCTCTGTTTTGCTCTCCCCTTGGACTAATATGCCATGTTTGTCACAGCTGCCAGAACAGACGGGCTCCCACAGTACTCAAACCGCTCTCACTTCCAACATGGGCACAACATACTGACAGTGTCAGCTAATTACACCATATTGTTTCTGCCTCGTTGTGATACCAGGCGAGCCGGACCGGTCTTTGCTTCTTACGGTTAGGTGGCGAGTAGCGACTGAAATTGTCATCGGCATCACCCGTACATACACTTAGCTCCACTGAAAAGCGACGTGGTAATTCAACATCAGCTTAATCGCAACATTCTACAAATAAAATGCGTTATTTCTAGATAAAAGTCACAATGAACGCATTTCTCCATGTTTCCGAGGAGGGATTAAGCGGAGATGACCGTAGTTGGTAGAACGAGTTCTAGCCCTACGAGTTCTAGCCCTACAAGGGTTAAGCGTGGAACTATATCAGACCCATCCTATCTAGTTCTTGTGATAATGAGGATGTTTCCACTCTTAGACCGAGCCATTTTCTCTTTATCAGCACCTACCATCTTGCTGGGGGCGGAGGAGGGGGAGGGCATAAGCATGGGGTGGGATCTTAGAGATAATAATAATAATAATATGTACAGTGAGGTCCAGCAGTAAGAAAAAATGGCCTCAGATTTAAAGATAAGGCTTGACGGTGCTGATGATTCCAGAAACGCAAGGGTCAAGGCCGCGGGGTCATTTTATTCAAACTATCACTCATGACCTTTCGAGATGATTNATTTTTGCATCTTGATCTGCCCACAGGTGTAAACCACTTCTCCATGAGATCTGAACGAAAGCAGACCGACACTTGTTTCGTGAGACCATCATCATTAGGCTGCTTAGTACAGGTGTACATGTATTTCTGTACTTCATATTTCTGGTTTCTCAAGTTTAACAAGTTTATTTAGAAAGCTTATTACACACACACACAAAATAAAATATGGTAAAGCATTAGACAGGAGGACACAAACTCACAAACTGACAACACTCTACACAGAAACGACACAAGCGAACCGGATTAGACTTAGTTCTAGTGGCCTAGACAAAAGATTTCATGACACTAACCAAAGTGCAACATAATCTTTTTTAAGTTCCTTGGTGTTCAGTGATTACATCAATGCAGTCATTATTTTGACGCCTCTACAGTTGCTGGTTCTCATTCGTACACTACTTACCGATATTACTTGACTAACATTAGAGATGATGCCAAGACTTCTTCTACCAGCGTTACCATTACAATTGCTCTACTCTTGTGAGCGCTACCATAGCAGCCTGACCATCACTACAACCATTATCTACATCGCCGTAACCGCAACTACTACTACCACCATGACCATTGCTGCTGCATGAATCTCTACTAGCACCGTGTTGATGTTGACTGTCCACTGTTTTCACCGATGATCTTAGCCTCAGATTTAAAGATAAGGCTTGACGGTGCTGATGATTTCAGAAACGCAGGGGTCAAGGCCGCGAGGTCATTTTAATCAAACTATTACTCATGACCTTTCGAGATGATTCCAGCCGAACCTGTGGCCGTATGTATAATCCATACATGAGTTAACGCACTGCGGTCACCACGGGAAACTCACAAAACATTAGTAATATTCACTGCGGTTAACGCAATACGTTAAGTTATGCATTCGGCCACAGGATTCTTCTCTATCAAACGGAAATTTCATGCCAGATAAAATGCGACCCGACTGATAAAAGTATTAATTAATGTGTTGTGTTGCCGGAATGGCTGTTCAAAGCCAACGCTTTTTTTCCATGCCTCTTGTCTCCGTCCATGATTATCCTAAAAAAGAAGTCAGTCTTCGCCCCCTGGACTGATCAGTGTAACCTTATGTGGGCAAAACGTCAGCCACTACCTCTCTTATTATTTCCCTTAAGAATACCATCATCACAACTATTTCGTCATCACCACAACTGCCACCACCACCACCACACCACTTTCATATCACCATTTACCTTTAAGAACTCCACCACTCTGGCTCTGAGTGTGTCCCTCATATGTCGCCCAGTCTGGGCATCTGGTTCTTTTCTTGTGGTATATCTCCTCTCTAGCGCCCGAGCCTGTCCATATCCTCTTCCTGCGGTCACGTGACAACATTTTGCTGCCTGACAACTCATGTACATTTACACGCTGCTGGCGATTCTAAGAAAAAAAATGTATCACTCGTCTGGAACAACCAGTAGAAGTCGTGGATAACAACACTCCAACACTCTATACAAGGCAGCTGGTAAACACTGGACTCTGGGAAACACAAGGGAAACATTATTTCACTTACTATATGTATATGTGTGTGTGTGTATGTGTGTGTGTGTGTGTGTGTGTGTGTGTGTGTGTGTGTGTGTGTGTATGTATGTGTGTATATATATATGTGTGTATGTGTGTGTGTGTATGTGTGTGTGTGTATGTGTATATGTGTGTGTGCGTGTGTATGTGTAAGTGTGTGTGTGTGTATGTGTGTGTGTGTGTGTGTGTGTGTGTGTGTGTGTGTGTGTGTGTGTGTGTGTATATGTGTACTGATTTACCAACAGACTTGAGCTGAAATATATTCTACGTCACTTAAAACTAAGGGAAGCGGGGAAGGTGTGTGNGGGGGGGGGGGGGGGGGGGGGGGGTGGTAAAAACAGGAGCAATTGGGCCCATTTCTAAGGAATATTATGGACAAGTTTACCTTTCTTTATTATTATTATTAAACTGTTGTTTTTTTTTAAACAAAATATGAAATTATTTAAAATCAACACGGTATTATATTGTGCTGAAGTCAGCCTAATGAGAAAAAAAAATCAATAACAACATACATTTACAAGTATAAACAATAACAACAACAACACATTGGATAAAGAATCTCTACCCTGTCAGTAGTCCCAAATCCGAAAATCTGACGAAATGGAAATAAAGGATGTACATGCAGTCTAGAGAGCCTGGGCCCTCATAGGTCCGCCCCTGAAAAGGATTGTGCACTAAAAATGCTGTTTTCAGTGTTGTGTCTGTTAAAATAATAAAACTACATAAACTGAGAAACAGGTAAACATTTTGGTC
>JAWQUT010000439.1:179857-202775 GCA_033807755.1 Ellobium chinense | reverse complement strand
TAACGTCCAGAAAGTATAATAATGTTGAATTCTTGTAGTTTTCTCTACCATTTCTATTGACGTCTAGTACTGGATCAAAGTTCCTAAAGCCGTGAAGATGGTGATGTCATCTGATGTTTACGGGTGACTGATAAAGACATTTTTGTAAAACTATTTTATCGTTGTGATACATTCTTTTTAAAATTTAAATGAGGTATTTTCAGTTACGCCACGTGATCTAGGGATTGCTAGGATATTTTGATAAATGACAAGCACTCATACATGAGCAGAGCATGTAAACAAACCAACGTGTGAGCAAGAATTCCTAAGTCACGTGATGCAGCTGAAAATACCTAATTCTTTAGTGATAATATGTGTTTGGTCTTTATTCTTAACACTTATCCAATGATGAAGATGATGATGATTATGACTATGATGATATTGTTTGGAAGAAAAGTTCTACTGGTGGAAGCGGTGTTATGTATACAAGGGTTCAGTCTGCTGACTTGAAAAGTACTCAGCTATAGTTCCTGGCTGAAGGGTTAAGGCGTTGGACTCAAGATCTAAAGGTCGTGAGTTCGATTCTCGACCACTATCATGTTGTAAGTGCTTTGGAAAAGCATTTAATTCACGTTTCCCTCTCTCCACCCGTCTGTAAAATGGGTACCTGGCTATAGGCAGTGGAGGATATTGTCAGAATGCTAATGATCAGCGCCTGTAAATAGCAGCCGCACTGTATGTTACCCAGGGAGCCGAGAAAATCCTGGAGTGAACAGATCTGCTGGGATAATAATAGTGTAAAGTCGTTTGAGTGGGCATTGGCCTATAAAATATGAGACTTGTACACCGCATTATTATTATTATTATTTACTGTAGCTCAGCAAGTTTTATCTCAGGAAACTGGATTTTTTTCATTGGAAACATTTTAATGAAAAGCCTGAATCAGTGAGCGCAATATTCCGACAAGTGCCTCTATTGATGAACGAGATAAGAAATATTTCGCAGTCTTCTCTCCTATTACAACAGTAATGAAATTAGAGGTCTGAGGTTTGGACACAACATGTTTGATGTTACTGGTAATTCAGAGGCTGGAAACCCGAATGGCGGTCAGAATGTGTTTATTGGGGGATTGTATTCAAACCAGGCAATGTCACGGGAGAGCTTTCCATTTCCATTTTTTTTTGCTTTGTCCATTGGCCTATAAAATGGATACCCGGTTAAAGACCATGAAGGATTAAGCAGTAACACTGATTGTTCCCTGGGGAGCTGTGCGTGCCATTGAGTGAACTTGCCTGCCGTGGTTAAAATATGACGTCGTTGTGTCGAGAACTGAATTGAATATGACACTTATAAACATTATTACTATTAGTTTTGTTATTGTTATTATTTATTAATAATAAAGTCACTAAATAGGACAAAATGCAGAATGCATGAGAAGAGATAGTGAAGTTAAATCTACATAAATACATCAGCACGTCAGCACAGGATGAAATAAGGAAGAAAGAAGAATAAAAGGAAAGCCCTGGAAGAGGTTAGAAAAAAAAAACCGCTGCCTTAGCCTTAGCCGTGAAGAATGTCCCTCGGTGTCTCTGCCAACTGAGCTTTGGTTATTTTTGGATCATCATCATCAATTTTATCAACATCGTCATTATTATTGTTATTATCATTATTTTTATACTTGTCCACATCATCATTGTCTTGAGAAATCCTTCAATGAGCTATAACAAAGCCTCATATATTAGACAAGCATCATACTATAACATCCTCCTCCTCCTCCTCCTCTTCCTCCTTGGCTTTCTCCTACTACTCATTATCATCATCATTGTAAAATAAACGAATAGTATTTCAATCCGACAACTTTAATGAAAATTTAATTAACGTTAATGGGTGAAATTGTCTAAGCGTTTCTACAAAAGCCGTCTTCAGTACCAATAAAAACAGTGAATGAAATCTTAGTGACCGCAGCCTTATAAACAAGGTGAAAAGTTTAAAAAGGTGTAGGTATCATCATCATCATCATCATCTTTTCAGCATCTTCATCACCCTTCACTTTTGAAGAACTATACACTCATTCCTGCAAGCAAAAGTTTAAATCAATTTTGAGTGACTGCTCTCACCCCCTATTCCATCAGATAATCCGATCTCAAAGACGTAGACGGATACTATTCTTAAAAACTTACAGAGAGCGATACAGGCGATCTTTTTTGCCACCAGCCATTCGCCTTAGCAGTGTTTCTTAATGTGGTATACTTGTACGTAAAGCGTGGTGTGCAGGGGTGGGTATAGGTGCAGGGATGTGTGCGTATGAGTGAACATTATTAATCTGTTTGTATTTTTCATTGTATTGTTATAAATGCTGTGAAAACGAATTTCCAAATCTGGATAATAAAGGGTTATCTTATCTTATCTTATCTTATCCACTTAAATCACATTGCCTAGTTCTCAGCCTATCAATGGAAGAAAGGTATAGAATAAGTTTAATTCGGTTGTAATGGCCACCAGTTTCTATAATCGCATTCATGCATTCGTTATAACAATCCAATTCACTTCTCTTCTCAATGGCTAAAAACCTTTTAAAATGTGTAGGTTTGTTTTTTTCCTTGTGGCCGTTATCATCACACTGACCGTCATTATCATTTTATAATCAGCCTTTTGAATTGTCCGTACACCAGACAGCAACTGTTATATCTTATAATCAGCCTTTTATATTGTCTGTATCCCAGAAAGCAACCACATGTAGTATAATCAACCTTTTATATTGTTTGTATCATAAAAAAGCAACTCTTGTATCTTATAAACAGCATTTTATATTGTCTATATCCCAGAAAGCAACTGTTATATTTTATAATCAGTCTTTATATTTTCTGTATCCCAAAAAGCAACTGGTATATCTTATAATCAGTCCTTATATTGTCTGTATAATCAGTCCTTATATTGTCTGTATATTCCAGACGGCAATTGTTATGTGTCAGGCTACACGTTCAGGAACGGCGAGGTGTTTTCCATCCCTGGTTTCTCACAGTGTCTCAAGTACCGATGTGACTTTGGCGGCTGGGACGTGGTACAAGAAGGTAAGCATTAGACTAGGGCATGGTAGGAGAAGGAAGAAGGAAGAAGGTTGGGGGTGGGGGGAGGGGGGAGGAGAGTTCTCATAATTCTTGGCCTCTCACTGTTGGTTGTTTTTGCTGTAGTCGTAGTGCAGTAATCGTACCTGCAATTACGAATCAACGATATTTGTTAGTCATGTTTCTTCGTTATGGAGTCATCATCATCATCATCATCATCATCATCATCATCATCATCATCATCATCATTATCACTGAAATTTAAATATGATTCTGACTAGGTTTGTTACAACAGTTTTTGAAAACTGTATAATGAATCATCATCCTCATCATCATCGCCACTACCAACACCGTCTTCAGAATCATCATCATCATCATCATCATCATCATTATCATCAGCATCATCATCATCATCATTATTTAAAACTGAGAAAAATTAAAAGCTCAACCTTAATTCAAGGAATTTATTAAAAATCTAGTTAAGAATTAAGACCGAAAATTACTCCTAAACGTTTCTGCTCTAAGGCCTTTATCAATAGTCATTATAATCATCATCATTGTAAAATAAACGAAAATCCTTAAACACTACTTCAATCCGACAACTTAAGGGGGGGGGGGGGNGGGGGGGGGGGGGTAGAGGGTCAATGTTTAAAGGTGTGAAATAAAATGAATAGCTTCTTTTGCTTGAGTCACATACTGTATTACTGACACTGCAGTCCATATGTCGCATTATATGTACTGGTGCAGCTTCAACCACTGAGTCCAAAAACAAAGAAAGTGTGCAAGAAACAGTGAACAAAAGGTCCAGCAAATACACAACAGATTGCACATGTTTGCGGCGTGATTCTTGCAAAAACTGTGGTAACTATGAGTCCAGAGCATATAACTGGAGTCACATCATTGCCAACAGACATTAAGCATCGGTCAGTTTTCGCTAATGTCCACGTCATAATGAACAGTAACTATGCATTTACTACAAAGAAGTTAAAGTTCTCCCTGTCTATATTCTCAAGAATTTTACTGCACATTGCAAACATGTGCGCTCTAATTTCGTGCGCAATCTAGACACCTTTATGGGTATTGTTTCGCCTTTTGCTCCCCCCTCCCCTCTTCTTGCTTGACCTATGCCCTGTACTCATGCCATAGCACATTTATCGTGTACTTTCTCACTTGTCAGATGGGTTATACTCGGGACAGGGGCTTAAGGTCCATTATAGGCAAGTCATGTATTGGAAACATAACACATCTTCTTAATGGCAAAATTTGCAGTACTGAATTTGCTCCAAATCACAGTATACAGTACAGACGTTCTTATTTAGTCAAAGCAACGAAACAAACTTCTGGACAAATGAAAATAATTGAGTGATCGCGTCATGGAATCTCGCTTCAGAAAGGAAAAGATGCATCACCCCGGTGTAATAGACTATATCAACCAATGATATTCCTCCGAAAATGGAATACTAAAGAGACAAATAAATGATCGCTGGAATTGTGGCTTGCGATGCCCAGATGTCCGTGTGTAAATAAGAACTGAAACTAATCCGTGTGCCTGGTCTGTTCCCAGCCTGTGACGTCAAGGGTCAGTGTCATCCAGTTGGATCCACCTTCGAGAGTGACTGTGTCACCTACAACTGCCATAAGTCACATCGTAATGGAGGAAGCTGGTATCAGCCCATCACTATCTCTTCTCGTGAGTACACACCAACATGCTCACCCGAGTAGATACGTATTCAATGTACACCTTGGGTACTTATTTTCTTGCTGTGCCAGATGTCCTGAGGGAAGTGGGTGGAGCTTATGAAAAATTTTATTTATTTCATTTAGAACAATTTATTTTTGCAATGGGTTAAGGTACACTGGGAGTGGGAACCTGTCAACAGTAGCGGCCACCATCTACGGTTTCAAATTTATTAGTGGACGTTTTGTTGTTTTTTTTTTTCAAATGAGTGAAATATAGCAAGAATCAAATGCAATATAATAAGCTAATACTTAAGAATAGTATCTTATTTTCCTGCTGGCAAAAACATAAATCCGTGACAGGATAACCGGTAGGGAGGGGGAAGGTTGGGCAGGCACACAAGATGTCTATAAGATATTTCTGCTTTTGCCATAAAAATATACTCTTTTTGTTAACTGAATAGCCGACAACACAGNCACCCAGTGGTTGAACATATCATAGCGTGCGGTTTATGGTTGTGTTGACATGTCCATCACTGAGGCGGAAATGATATGAGAGAAAATGGCTGCTCGCCATTCAAAGGCCGTGAAAAATGTGAATCTGGATTGGTGTTAGAGGCAGGATTCAAGAAGAGAGAGCAACCTTTGGGGAATCTTCAAATAATTATGAGCCATATACAATAATACTTGTAAGACAACAGTCGAAATGTGAACCATATAAAATAATACTTGTAATATAACAGTAGAAATATGAACCATATATATTGTAATACGTGTAATATGACAGTAGAACTATTCGCCATACATAGTGTACCATGTGTAATATGACAGTAGAAATAGTTTAAGCTGGAAAGTCCAGTTTCTTGCCTGGAAATGCCCATGGATGGTCTCCACACTGCTTATCACTGGCCACCAGCTTAGTGGAGGGATGGGAGAATAAATTAATTGTTATTTTTATTTTACCTCCATTTAATGATTGATGAGATTATTATGTCGTTTTATCGCTAATGCCATCATTTCAAACGGTCAAGATAAAATGACATTTTCCGACCACCCTGAGAAAGTTTATTAACTTCTTCTTTCCACCCCCCCCCCCCCCCCCCNCCCCCCCACCTAAACCCCACACAGGCTGTAAAGATTACTATGGCAACTGCCGGAACCCCGGGGAGTTTTTCCCCTACGCCATCAACGGTCGCTTGTACCAGCACTGCAGTTGCACGTCCAGGGCCGACGGCTACACCTCCTACCACTGCCAGTACTGAGCCCCACGAGCTGGCCACAGTACGTCAGCCATACATCACAGTACGTGAGGCCCATAGCTGTGCACCATATGTGAGCCATATAATTAGATTCTGGGAAGAGCTTTCTCAAGATCAACGAAAGAGTTTCTGGACAATAAAGGAGAAATGACTTGCCTTTTGCCTTCTCTGAATTTTGTCTTTGTGTCTGTGTGCTGTTTGTTTGTTTGTTTGTTTGTTTGTTTGTTTGTTTAGGGAGTTGGGTGGGGAAAGAGAGGAAAGGGAGGGTGGAGTTTTAGGTTTCATTAAATATTAATAAAATATCCACGACGACGACGACAACGACGACAACAAAAACAACTGCAATAAAACAACAACAACAACAATAATAATAAAAAACAACAACAACAACAACAACAACAACACATTTCTTGCCAGGATTTTCTAGAGACATGAACACTGCAGGGTTCAAAACTGGATTCTCAAATGAAAGCTATCGTGCCCAGGCTCAATGTTTTCCTGTCTTTCTTTTCCTAACAGAACCAGTTTCACACCGAGAATATTTTAGCTTCCTTTGAAAACTTGGTGTGTGGAGAAAAAATTAACCAAGTGAGGGAAAGTGTGTCTATCAGATAGATGGTTAGTCTGTCCCTTGTAGATTACCCTGAAAGTTCTTTACCAGCAGTAAATAAATTGTTTACACCAAGCATTGCCACTGATATCAAATGGAAATATTTACTACAAAAACAACATCAATTTCAACAACAACAACAACAACAACAACAACAACAACAACAACAACAACAACAACAACATCAATTTGATTGATTGATTGATTGATTGATTGATTGATTGATTGATTGATTGATTGATTGATTGATTGATTGGTCTGTTGGTCGATTTGTGGATTGATTAGTTGATTGACTGATTGGTTGGTTGACAGATTGATTGATTGCTGGATTGATTGCTGGAATGATTGCTGGATTGATTGATTGAGTGGTTGATTGGTTGGTTGGTTGATTGATTGATTGAAGGACTGACTGATTGATTGGTCGATTTCTTGCTGGATGATTTATGGGCGATTGATTATGCATATTAACTATTGGCTAGTTGACTGGATGATTGGCTGTCTTCCTTTACGATTGAAAGAATGCCTGAATAGTTGACTGATTGATAAGCATAGATTAGTAAATGATTTGACTGATTAACGTTATTAATGTACAATCTGTCCCGTCATTTGGTTTTTGTCAATGGTTGCTCATATGAGACATGTGGGGCCTGAGCGTTGTTATAATAATCTTGTTAAACTTGTTATATAACAATCGTTTATATATATATAATGTCGAATAGTGACTAGAAATATCTGCATCTGCATTTCTCTTTTCAAGGGTACCGCCTACAGTTCGTTATCACAAGGAGTGAATCATTAAAATAAATTTGAGTGGGAAGTTCATGTCGACAGTCAATTTCAACTTCCAAAATTTCGCAAAATTTAGAGCCTCGTGTAAAAAAAAAAAGAACTTTGTAAAGAAACATGTACATAATAATATGCACACACAACACGTAAAGCTATCAGCCCATCCACAGACCGTGAATTAATTTCTACAATTTTGGCATTATGAATAGTGGAGATTTATCTCGGAGATCTACACAATGACTAGAAAGCTGGTTCATGGTCACTGGCTGGTGGTGCAACGTGCTGACAACTTCTGGTATTTCACTTGGAGTTCAGAATAGATTAGTATCAACAAGACTGCAGCACTTTTGTGTCCTTCGAAAATGTGAAGTTTTAGACTTATATCCGCTCTGTTTGGAGGCTTTTGTAAGTGACATTATTCAGTGATATGATTGATTTGCCGTTCATTTGTAGCAATAGTAATAGTAGTAGTAGTAGTAATAGTAGTAGTCAGGGTTGTTAAGAGTTACTTTTAATAGTAACTGTTATATTTACTTTACTGTTCGGCAAAATGAGTATTTACTGTTTTGAAAACAAAGTAACGGTTACTATTACTTTACTTTGAAAAGTATAGTTACCTTTTAGTTACTGTCAGGTCTCAGTTTTTTGGTTATCCAAGAAATGAAACAAGTGTGCAGAAAGGCAACTGGCACGTCACACATACGTTATCACGGTTGTCTTTTGAGTGATATTCATTACGTCATTGAATTAAGATCAACTTTACTTGTGTTGAAGTCTCAAAACAGCAGCCTTTGTTCGTTTTAATATCAATGGCCGTTTATTTTAATACCCTTTTGTTTTTTTTTAATCTGCTTCTCCACATGGAACTTAGCAGCCTGTTTTAGAGAGAAATCTTCCTGTGTGTGTTAGTACAGTGACATTCAGTCACACAGTTTGTAATTTATTATAAATCCAGTTTGATCCTTATGATCCTTCAGTCATGTGTGTAAACAACCGTAACTCTCGCTTTTGTTCAACTTAGTTCTGGCCTGAGATTCGATTATTTGATATGGTACGGGTCACTCTCTTGAAGTAGTGAAAATTCAGGAAAAAAAACTATAATATGCAGTTGAAGATGAATGTTTAACATAACTGTAGATCTAATCTCCCTCACAAACAATGAGATAGAATACACATAATTACTTGGCACTTGGCACTGCTTCTTTTTCCCTTTAGCACAGAAGTGACTAAAGTTTTGTTTTCTGTCACTAGCCAAACTACGGTGTCAGAAGGTCCAGGACATTTTCTGAGCGTAATATCTCGACAACAAAAAGAAAAAGGAAAAATGACATTTTGACGTAGCTCAAGACAATTCGTTAAGTAAATCAGTAAATTCACTGCATACGCTGGTTGAGCTGCTTTGATCTCAGATCTGCCCAACCCTGTCCTCTAAAGCATGGCTGACGTGAACAGCTGAGGGAGGAAGTTGGGGATCCGTGGTCGCTAAGGCTAGTTGGCATGAACGATTTAACAAATCACGAATGTTGTATCCTTTTGTACTGCTTGCATTTGATTTCGTACAGGAGGCATGAAATTTTCTTTTACGCCTCTATGAACGATAGGCAGTCACAGATGTTTTCACTGTTTTGTTATAGTACCATGTCTGAAATCGAAATGACAGGTATCCAAGCCAGCGTTATCTATACCTTGATCTACGACAATGTGTATGGGATACGTGCATATCTGATGGAAACAGTTCTCATTGAGCTAATAGTTACGTGTCAGTCTAACGTCTTCCCGCTACACACACACACACACACACACACACACACACACACACACACACACACACACACACATTTACATACACAGTTTTACAAACAGATCGACAGACAAACAGACAGATAAGTAGACAGGCAAATATACAGACAAACATAAAGAGAGAAAGACAAACAGAGAGACAGACAGACAGGCAACAGGGGCAATCTAACGTCTTCCAATTCTTTTGACGCCAGTGAGAATGACATCTGATGTTTTTTTTTTTCGTTTTTTAAAAAATCATATCAAATTATTGATCCCATGTAAAGACTCACTGTTTGCCTCTCATCAGGAGTCAAGTTTGTGACCTAACTTTATGCTGCCCTGAGATTCGATAATTTGATATGGTACGGGTCACCCTCTTGAAGAGGTGAACATTCAGAAAGAAAGCATATATGTTGAAGATGAATTTGACATCATAACTGTTGATCTAATCCCCTCATAAAAAACGAGATAGAATGCATATTATTTGGCACTTAACACTGATTTTTTTCTTCTCTTTAACACAGAAGGGGTTAAACGTTTGTATTCTGTCACAAACGAAACTTCGGTGTCAGAAGGATCAGGACACTTTCTGAGCGTGATATCTCGTTAACAAAAAGTAAACAAGAAAAACGACATTTTGACGTAGCTCAAGACTATTGATTAGTAAATCAATATGTTCACTGTACACGCTGGCTGGATATCACGTGCATACATCTAAACAGCCACATAATTTTCATTGGTCCACGATCCATGGTGAATATACTCGTGTAAGATATAAATAAAAGCGGCAAAGTGAAATCAACAGACATCAAGTGTTAAACGAAGAACCCGACAAATCAGCAGACAAGCAGAAGAGGCAAACAGAGGAAGAAAGGTATGACGATCACTATCATTGTCACTGCTGTAAATGATCTTTATCGTCATTATTCTCATCTTGTTTATCATTAGTGCCGCATTATCTGAAAACATATTAGAAAATGTAAACAAGGACAAACATTAGTACAAGTCTGGTCCACGTAACAAACGAAACGCCGGTAGGTATCTGCTTTACAGCCTTAAAAATGCACATTATTTGTTCATAAAATTTCGACCTTGTACTAATATATCCTTCACCTCAGCGCTTTCGAGAAAATGCATCTTGAAAGTCGCGATTTTCAGGCAGCAATGGCCTCCTTAACTGGTACAACATTCCATTTAGCGCCAGGCTGAGGTATGATGCCAAAAAGCAAGAGGCAAGCTAGCACTGGTTACGTTAAGACAGTTATCCACATATAAAACTATCATTTGGTTCAAAATTTGATGTCTTCTTTTCATACATGACCGAGAGACGTTACTGTTAAACTTAAAGAACCTTGGATTGGACAACTACCTAACTTTAATTGTAACTGCTGTAATCTTTAAAAAGGCAGGATAAAGATTTGATAGAAGGGGCAACTGTCTGGCCACTGTTTGAGTTACTTTATTAACGTTTGCATAGCCTATGTATGATTGTCTGTGTTAGGCGATCTGTGCCCTTTTTTTTTTTTTTGNTTTTTTTTTTTTTGGCCTGCATGGTTTGGTAAACTCTCATTGGCCTACGATTCCGACAATATAAACTTTTCATTTGTCTGAGGAGGGGTTGTGGATTTGATGTCGATCTTACTGCCGGTTGCCTGCCCTGCACGGAAGAAGTACCTTGGGACAAACTTGGCTACTTGTCTCGTATTTGCCTCTTGTCTAGCCTTGTCGACTGCCGCAACTAATCTCCGCAGGACTCTGTTGTGGCACCATGTGTACCGTCCTCTAGCCAGTGCCACCTTGCAAGCTGGTATCACACGCATTAGGGTTTGCTCTCCATTGCAGACTGGGAAACTGTGATCTGTGGTCTTTCCCAATTTCTTGAGGTTTGTGCCAGTGGGCAAGAGATCGTACACTGACCTGATAATGAAATTTAGTCGCAATGGTGCCATGTGCCATTATGTCATTCCAAGTCAGAGATCTCTGTAGCGCATTCTCCCATGCCCCTTGCTGGACCTGTTGCACTGTACCTCTGTACCTCTGATTTCTTGGATGACCATGTCTCTGCACGCCTTCGTATTTGCTCTGGACCGCCATTGAATGTCACCATGGCCAAATCCTCTCCTGCTGGTTTGTGTATAGCCGATGACCTCTTCCAGCTGCAGTGTCTTTTTTGCTTCGTCGATTGCTATACTGACTTTCCACTTCCTTCCAGTCTTCAGCGTGGGTTGGACAGACCGTACCGATGCGCCTGATGATTCCTGAAGAATCATTGCAAGTCTGGATTTCCCAACTTTGTATTCTTCAACTACTGACTTGAATGGAAGTGCTAGTTTAGCCCTTTTGCAGTAGATGGCAGTGTCTGTCAAACAAAGTGGTCACGCCTAAACATTTCCTGATGAACTTGCTGATCTTTCTTTCGATTGCCTCTACAGTACTTGAACTTATTTCATAGACGAGTAGGGACCATAGCAGTTTTGGTATCAGTATGAACTGGAGACACCAAATCTTGAACTTGCCGTTAAGCCCACACCGGTCAATACGCAGTAGTCCATCTTCTGCCATGCTCTTGGTTTGCTGGACAGCACTGGGTATCCCGAAGGTGCAACCTGTCGAGACTTTTTACTGGCTCCTCGCTAACGGTTGGTATTCGTTGGTCGATCACAGTGAATGTGACATCAGCTGGTTTCCCTTTTTTCAGAGTCAAGCTCCTGGATTTCTTAGGCTGGAATTTCATGCGGCACCACGTGATCAGTTCGTCCAGATGTTTCAACATTTTCCGTGCTTCACTCTCCTTTGGAGTCAGGATAGTTGTGTCTTCCATGACGCTTTCAGTGATAGCATATAACATCCATGTCCTAGGTCGGGGCCATTCCCTGCGCTCTCGGCAGCTTTCAGTATTACTTGCATTGCCAGCACAAATAGTATCGGGGAAAAATTACATCCCAAGGCAATATCCACCTGTAGATCAATCCATCGTGTCGTGTATTCCTTAGTGGAAAATCTCAGTAAGTAACTTGCAGCATGATTCTTATTGTTTCTGGTACGTGGTACATTTCCAACGCCTGCCATATAATCTGATGCGGTACAGAGCTGTAAGCATTTGCGAGATCGAGCCAGATATCGTGTAGATCCAGCTTCTCCGTCTTGGCCCTTTGAATGGCTTCCCAGATCATTGTGGCATGTTCTAAACATCCCGGAACTCCTGGAACGCCTTCTTTTGTACAGTGGTATCGACGTATCAATTCTCCACCAGAGAGGCTGTCAGTCTAAACGCCATCACAGAGAAGAATATCTTAGACTCTTACCCTACCGCCTTTCTTTCCCNCCCTCCCCCTTTATCCCTGGAATTCATCTAATTTATACTAGGATTCATCTCATTCCCAACTTTGATCTTGAAGACCGGTTCCTCTTTTCAAAACCACCTAAAAGTTTCACGGGTATTTTACAGAATGCTGCCTTGGTCATCTGTGACCAACATAACGGTGTCTAAAATAATTTTTACCTCGGTTTGCCGGCTTTTTGACCCCTTCATGAAAGCATGTTGATAGATTAATGACTACTGACGCAACAAGCACCGCCTTTAAGCGCAGAGAACATTGCCTGAGACAATGGTTAACTGCCAATCAGATCCTGTCCTGCTGAGCGGTGTATAAATTATCTAGAAGTGCTCCTCAAGCAAATGATAATTTTATACTATCAGACTCACAGCAACATGGCAACATCAAAGAAGTACCAGTGAGAGCAACCGACATAATTTAGTGGCTCTGATTCAGACTCTCTGAAAATTGCAAGAGCAACTGAAAATGTTTGTTCCTTTCGGTTATGCCAGGATTAAAGTAAAGAATTTTCAAGAGAAAACGAACTGCTGTATTATCAGACATAAACTTTATGAACAAATTAAAGAAAGGAAATGATTTCACATCCCAAGAAAGCGACACAAGACAAAACCGTAGACGCATTTGAAACTAAGAGGACATTTACATCTGCCATTTAATGAAGTACAGAATGCATTTTAAATATTATGGAGTTGATGGTGCCTTCATTCCAAGGTCGGTGTCAAACAAAAAAGTCACATGCAATCGATGATCTCTGTTCACCTAACTGTCCTCTTGCTACCACAAATTTTTATTTCTCTCTTAGTCTCTTTGTTTATTTCTGCTAAATAGGCTATGTATGTTTGTCTGTGCCTTTATTTTTTGGTCTGTATGGTTTAATGAATTCTTACGTTATATTTACTACAGAGACAGAGACCAGAGGCCCGCAACTTTGCTGCATTATGTAGAAGGTTGAGTGACATAATCTCTTGTTGTTTATGTCAATAGACACGACAACAACAACAAAGCAACAACAACAACAGCAATAACAATAACAATACTGCTATTATTACTACTACTCTATTACTACTACTACTACTACTACTATTACTACTACTACCAGGGTTGTTGTAACGAGTAAAAAGTAACGCCGCTACTAGTACTCGTTACAGTTTTCGAGTAACAATTACTCACTGGTTACACGTGTTACAAACTCGGGTATAGCTCAGGGGTTACTACAAAGACAGACGATGGTACAAGAGGTGAAGCCAATCAAAAACAGAATTCCAACGTCCGATAAATTCATATTTTCAATTAACTTTCATGCCCAACAGGCCACAATATATATTTATGAAAATGACAACGCACACAAGATTAAATAAGAATAAGCGTCAAGATCCGGACTCTACCTTTCTCGGTAGATCGAACAAGGATACAGATGTAGAATTCCACAAGGTGTTAACTATTACACAGTAATTCTTACAACGATCATCCAAGTAGATGTAACACCATTCATACGATACTCCTGGCTTACGAAAACCTCCCCCTTTCAGACATGAGAAGGTCAGACTACCTGCAGTGGTTAGATAGTTTACAGTACATACATTCAGTTATACCCAGATAATAATATTACAGTGATGGGATCGCACCTGAACTATTAATTATCTGGAGTTCCACCGGGCTTTGGATAGAATCGCTTCGGGTGGTTCTAGGGCGGCCCTACATCACTGAGTAGCTACAGGGATTCCTGGCGGGTCAGCGCCAGTTCATTGAGTGTTAATAGGGCTCCGGGGATTCTTCCCTGAGATGGGCTCTTCTGCCTCAAGGCCAGCAAGGCGTAGAGAGCGTGTCTGATGTCTCTATTACTTAAATGTTCAAGGCACAGGTCCAACATGATTACTAATATATTCACCTAAAGTCACGTGCTCAGACAGCACGGAGATGAAGCACAGGATCGCGTGCTCACACAGCACGGACTACAGGCCGGGTCACGTGTTCAGGCAACACGGAGCTTTTCACAGCATAAAATCCTTTATTGATAGAACCACAGTATAGTTATTTATCTTGGCAAATATAATTCATACATAATGAAATAGATATTTCTTCACTTCCATACATTTATCAAACCACTGCACTGTAGTGACCCCAACCTGTCTTTATATCAACGCCAATAATAAGCTCATTTCGTGCGCTCTCTACTGCTTTCACAACACAGTTAACACTTCATTCCTGACTTCCATACATATTGTTACAAGATATCACATTACACTCTGTACTTATTATCTATTCACTGTTACTGCTCGTAGTTTATATCAGTATTCCATTCTACGCGTTCGATGAACTGCTCACTAACTTTCTGTATGCTCATAAGCACATTTGCACATTCACAACATCTACGGTACCTATTTATGAATTCAATAACATTTTCACGTACGATTAATGTGATAGAACTTCACAGTCAAGTAATCAGTCACCCCGTTGTTGCACTTGCACCTACCCACACAAAACCTGTGAAGTGTCAACATCTTCTGAGGAGCTGGCAAGTCTAACCTACCACTCACTCACCCTTCGGTTGTCCCGTGCGTTCCACGGACCCAGTGAGTCTATGTCAAGACAGACTGGACCACACACAAAAAAAATATTACTTGCGTACTCTTAGTTTGACCCCACGTGGCCTCGTAACAACAAGCTTCATCGTCTAAAGTAACGAAAAAGTATTCGTTACCGAATTTTTGTGTAACAATTACAAAATTACTGGTTACTTTTTAGGTGCTTTTGTGTGCGCACGTGTGTGTATGGACAACGCGCTTGTTTGACGGCCCGAATTAGATTTTCGGTGAGAACAAAAAAATCAAAGCAAACCGATGTCGGGGGCAAGCTCTTTCGTCCGACCACGTGTATCTGTGCAAAACTAAACGGTCATGAAGATCATAGTGTCCATGTAACGGTACCACTGATCCTCCGTTGTTCGCTGTGTAAACATCGTCTCGTCATGATTATGTAACAATCGAGATAGGCGCAACCTGATGGTAACCAGCGATCATTTTTCAACTGTTTTTGCTTGAAATTGAGATGATAATGAGCTAGTAGTGGGGCGTAATAATCTGGCGCCGACCCGTGTGGAGGAAGTTGGAGGGGGAAGGGGTGAAGGCAGGGTTGGGCAAGTTCACCCAAAACGTCAGTTCAGATCAAGATCAGTTCATTAAGGGACAAATGTCCTTAAATCAAGTTTAGCTCAGTTCCAAGAAAAGTGCATTTTTTTCAGATCAGCTCATTTCACCTTGGTTTTTGCTAAGATCAGATCAAGCTCAGTTCAGTTCAT
Source organism: Ellobium chinense (assembly GCA_033807755.1). Taxonomy (NCBI): domain Eukaryota; kingdom Metazoa; phylum Mollusca; class Gastropoda; order Ellobiida; family Ellobiidae; genus Ellobium; species Ellobium chinense. Next base: position 186,981 of record JAWQUT010000439.1, on the reverse strand, counting down.
GGGATTAGAAAATGACTCAATGAGGATAGGCCCTAAGCAGCAGGCGAAAGCCGGCAGATCTACTATGCAAATTCATATAACAAAGCCAAAATCAGCTAAAAGAAAGTGATACCAACACGTTTATTTAACCATCATAATACTTAATGTAATATCTTACAGTTAACAATTACATATTTATGATTTATGAAAAAGTTAAAAATTAATTTGGATATTGCTATACCATAATGTACATATCAGATGCACTGCTCAAGTAAGTGGCTCTGTCTTCTACCCCGGTTATGTGGGAGCAGATTATCCACTCCTTCCGTCTGACTCAGATTATTACCGTCCCAACAAGAAATACTTCCACATCCAGCACGCTGATCGACCATATTCTATACCAATAATACTGACTTCATCACAGAGCTCTGCGTTCCTCCATGTGGTATTAGAGACCATTATCCTGTGACATGCTCAATTGGTTCCAAAAATCGGAATGCACCTAAACATAAACACAATTGTATTTCTTATCGATGTTTCAAACACTTCAACGAGAACGACTTCATTACTGATATAACGAATGCGCCCTTCTATAACGTTTACATTTACTTTGATCCCTCAACTGCTCTGAATGTGTGGATTGATATATTTACCCATATTACTGATCGTCATCTGCCCATAAAGAAGAAAAGAGTTAAACACCCCATTAAACCGCCATTGCTAGCTGAAAAAATATTGACTGAGATGAGACTCCGAGATTTTTTTGAATCTGACAATTTTTACAATACAGAAAACAGCGTAATAAAGTTCAATATCTCATCAGGAATTCAAAAAAATCCTATAGTAGTGACCTAATTGCCAATAAGTCTGATCCAGCTTCTGTTTGGAAGGCAATAAAACTGTTGAAGAACCAAAGACCCAAAGAATCATCTCACTAATTTAGTCCTGATGATTTCAATGTTCATTTTACCTCCATCATATCCAATCGAATTAACAACAACAATAGTGCTAGGATGACAACATCATTTACTTAACTGGAAAATTTCGTAGAGGCCAACACACCCAAAGGTAGGAGTTTTGATATTCCATTCATGACCGTTACAGACATTTATCAACAATTACTTCGTCTAAAAGGATGTGGTACTCCAGATCTAGATGGAATACACAGCCGTTCCCTAAAACTTGCCGCTCCCACAATAACAGATTCTCTGACATACATTTATAATCAATGCATCCCCTCAACTTTACAATCAGCAAAAGTCATACCACTGCACAAAAAGGGTTCTACTGATGACCTTAAATATTTCCGTCCGATATCCATCTTATCCGCCCATCAAAACCACTCGAAAGACATGTTCATACCCATCTCAGTAATTATCTCGCTAACTACTCCATTGTTCATATGAATCAATCAGGCTTTAGACAACAGCATTCATGCCAGACAGTCTTAACCAAAATGGTTGAAGCATGGGTAGTTGCTATTTCTACCGGTCATTCATGGGGTTCATCAAGGTTTAATATTAGGATTCATTAATGATCTACCTCTTTATATTTCGAACTGTCAGTGTGATCTTTCAGCGGATGATACCACATTGCACATATCTGGTAACAATATAACAGCGACTGAAAATAACCTTAACGATGCCCTGCTCCAATTTAAAGAATGGTGCAACGAAAATAAAATGTCAGTAAATCCTTCTAAATCTGAAAGCATGTTAATAGCAACCAGGCAGAAAAGACACCGTCTTCCACAACAATCTCTCGACCTTCGGTTTCGCAACTCGGCTATTCCACAGGTACCTTACACATAAACTATTAGGCATTACACTTGATCAGAATCTCCAATTTGCTGATCAAGTAGTGTCTTTATGTAAAAAGATATCATGTAGCATTTATCAACTGAACAGTATCAAACCCTTCATTAAACTCCCAGCGATAAAAAACGGTTTATTACGCGTACATCCAGACACATTTAGATTATTGTTCAAATATTTGGGGGAAATGTGGTCTCCGCCACAAGAAGTGTCTATGCTCTATTCAGAAACGTGCCCTGAAAGCAATACATGTCAGACGTACAGATGACACCAACTCACTGTTTAAGAAACTAAATATAATGCCCATCGAAAAGTGTATAGATTTCAATGCATAGAATATTAAATGGCAAAGCCCCAATATATCTAGTCAATCTGGTCCCGCGCAGAACCAATGCGTACACTTTTCACAACATGAAAGTCTTCGTTCCTAAACCAAAAATGGATATTTATAAACAGTCATTTGCATATTGTGGTGCCAGCACATGGAATGGTCTACCAGAGCGATTGCGCCGAATGAATGATTATCAGATTTAAAAAATGCTCTTGCCGGCTCTATGGAGACCCAGAATTAGCGAAACAGCTGTAGCCCAGCTGCTGCACTTCACTTTGACTTGTTTAAAATATGAGTACTCTGACCGTGAGTGGGTTCGTACATGCGAGTGTGAATAAGTGAATGAGTGAGTGAGTGAGTGAGTGAGTTTGTAGAGCAAAAAAACCTATAGGTCTTTGGTATCTATTGTTTTTTCTTCTTTTTGCCCTATTAACATTTTGTGTTATTCTATATAATATACCACTGTGATTTCGGTTTCGGGAAATTTCTTCCATGGAGGTTAAAGTACTTCTTTTGCCCGATTTTTTAACGGGAAGAAAAAGGGGGGTCAACGCCCAAACTTTTTCACAAATGTCTTTCGAAAAAGGTCACCTCGAATTCTGATTTGGTCTCCACTTTTTCATTTGGCTGGTTTTGGCCGCGTGCGAATACATAAGGCCTACACATTTTATTGTTTTTAATCTAGAAGGCTCAAATTTTACCTGAAACTTTGAAATTGGATGCTTTATTTAGATCACAGGTCATTTTACACATTTCTACACCATGACACTGGCTAGCAGGATACCACAAAAATGGGGATTTTATTTATTAGCAGATTAATTGGTGTCATAAAAGTATAATGAGGGAAATAAGGGGAGGTAAATGTGGATGATGTTACACCAGAGTATAAAAAAAAAAATGCTCTATGATTGTCTCCTGTCTGCGAATCGGAAGCACAGCTCAGGGTTACAGTTTGTGGTAACAAGGATTTTGTGAGCTGAGAAATACAGGGTTTGTTGTTCCTTTTGTCGTTGTTGTTGTTGATGCTGTTGTAGTAGTTGTTGTTGTTCATCTTTTTCTTCTTCTGCTCGTAGTTGATGTTGAAATAACCAACGGTAGACGGTGTGGCTCAGTCAATCACAGCATTCTACAAAATGAAACAAAGCTCAGTGCCACTGATGTCCGTCTTAAAGTAAATTTATCTCAGGAATTTGAAGACTTTACGAGCTCCAATGTCTGAGTCAGTCCTTTAAACTTAAGAGTTAGTTCCTATTCTCTATTTTTGCATTGTGCAGTAACTGTTAAAATAATTTTATTACGAACAATATTATGAACAGAAAATGTCTGCATCGCTCTCCATCCTGTATTTGGTGGCCATCTTGCTGCTTGTGACGTCAGCTGCTCCAGCAGAAAAAGCGGAAAGTAAGCGAGGTCTGTCCGGAGGTTAGTATAGCATAATCTAGTAGTGGTCGGACAACAGTACTGTTCACCGTGTAAAAAGGCATTAAAGGAAAACAATTTCTCTCTCCATATCCGGGTATCCAGTCTAAAGAATCACAGATGAATGGACTGAAAATAATATAGTGAATGAAAAGCTTCTTCTCAGAAGTCATTGGGAACTGGGAGAGAGAGAAGAAGATTGTATAGGTTTCCTCAAACGTGCTTAAATTAACTGTAGTTTTCATAGTTAGAGCGCCGCATTTAAAGGATGTGGGTTCACTTCTACGTATAGTCATGTTATAAACAAATTCACAAATAGTGAAGTTAAATCTACATAAATATATCAGCACGTCAGCACAGGATGAAATAAAGAAGGAAGAAGACTAAAAGGAAAACCCTATAAGAGGACAAAACACACACACAAAAAAAACGCCACTTCACCAGGCATAGAACCTTAGCCCTCCAGAATGTCTCTCGGGGTCTCTGCCAACTGAGCTTTGGTTATTTTTGGATCATCATCATCATCAATTTTATCAACATCATTATTATTATTATTATTATTTTATACCTGTCCACATCATCATCGTCTTGACCTTCAATCAGCTATACCAAAGCCTCATATATTAGACAAACATCATACTATAACTTCCTCCTCCTCCTCCTCAACTTCCTCCTTGGCTTTCTCCTCCTACTCATTATCATCATCTTCATCACCCTGACCACCAGTTCCACTTAAATCACATTCCCTAGTTCTCAGCTTATTAATCAAAGAAAGGTATGGATTTTGACTTGACAGTGATTGGCTGTCATGGCCACCAGTTTCTATAATCGCATTCATTCATCCATTTATTACAACAATCCAACTCTCTTCTATCCTCGATGGCTGAACACTTTTTAAAAGGTGTATTTTTTGTTTTTTTTCCTTGTTGCCGTTATCATCACACGGATCGTCATTATCATCTTATAATCAGTCTCTTGTATTGTCTGTATCCCAAAGAGTAACTGTTATATCTTATAATCAGCCTTTTATATTGTTTGTATCCCAGAAGGCAACTGTTATATCTTGTAATCAGCCTTTTATATTGTGGGGATTCTCGGGTTGTGGGTGGTCAGAAAATTAATGCAGTGCCACGAAGCTTGGACACTGATGTATGCCCAATTATTTGTGTGCATGGGAATGAAAGACGAATGCAAGACATGTTTAATTTGCCGTGGTAAGATTTATGTTAGGCAGGCAGATGCTAGGTGGTTGAATCTCCGTGTGAGAATGTAACTTGAGTTTTCCCCTCGGTCCTGTTCACCTCCATTTGACCAGTCTGAGTGACCAATCAAAATGTAAAGGACTGAGGGGTGAAGTCACGTGATGGACGAATGAAGGAGGGAGGGAGGGAGAGAGGAGTCTGAAAGTTAGTCTAGATCGGAGCGTGATGGAGAAGAGACGTAAAGAGGCAGTCGAGTAGTAGTAGAAGTGCGAGAGTGAAGGGTAGCGTTTCATTTAGTGTAGGAGGAATAGGGATGCACGAAGTGTTGTATTGTACTAGTGATAGCTGCTAATAAAATGTAATCATATTAATGAAAGGCAGTGTTATTTAATCGTACTAGTTGTTGTTGTGTTAGGGTGAACTATCGAAGAAGTGTTATTCAAGAGAACCCATAAATAGACAGACTACAAAAAGGGAAGATTCTTTACAATATTGTTTGTATCCCAGAAGGCAACTGCTATATCTTGTAATCAGCCCTTTATATTGTTTGTATCCCAGAAGGCAACTGTTATATCTTGTAATCAGCCGTTTATATTGTCTGTATCCCAGAAAGCAACTGTTATAATATTGTAAACAATCTTTATATTGTCTGTATTCCAGACACCAATTGTTATATAAATAGCTACACGTTCAAGAACGGCGAGGAGTTTTCCATCCCTGGTTTCTCACCTTGTTCCAAGTACCAATGTAACCTTGGCAGCATGGAAAAGGTAGAAGATGGTGAGTACTAGACTAGGGCATGGTAGAAAAAGGTGAGTATTAGACTAGGACATGGTAGAAGAAGGTAAGTACTAGAAATGGTAGAAAAAAAAGTGAGTATTAGACTGGGACATGGTAAAAGAAGGTGAATTTTAGACTAGGAAATGGCAGAAGAAAGTGAGTATTAGACTAGGACATGGTGGAAGAAAGTGAATATTAGACTAGGACATGGCAGAAGAAAGTGAGTATTAGACTAGGACATGGTAGAAGAAGGTGAGTATTAGACTAGGACGTGGTAGAAGAAGGTGAATATTAGACTAGGACGTGGTAGAAGAAGGTGAATATTAGACTAGGACGTGGTAGAAGAAAGTGAGTATTAGACTAGGACATGGTAGAAGAAGGTGAATATTAGACTAGGACGTGGTAGAAGAAGGTGAATATTAGACTAGGACATGGTAGAAGAAAGTGAGTATTAGACTAGGACGTGGTAGAAGAAGGTGAATATTAGACTAGGACATGGCAGAAGAAAATGAGTATTAGACTAGGACATGGCAGAAGAAAATGAGTATTAGACTAGGAATTGGTAAAAGAAAGTGAGTATTACACTAGGAATTGGTAAAAGAAAATGAGTATTAGACTAGAAAATGGTAAAAGAAAGTGAGTATTACACTAGGAATTGGTAAAAGAAAGTGAGTATTAGACTAGGAAATGGTAAAAGAAAGTGAGTACTAAACTATTAAATGGTAAAAGAAAGTGAGTACTAGACTAGGAAATGGTAAAAGAAAGTGAGTACTAAACTAGGAAATGGTAAAAGAAAGTGAGTACTAGACTAGGAAATGGTAAAAGAAATTGAGTACTAGACTAGGAAATGGTAAAAGAAAGTGAGTACTAGACTAGGAAATGGTAAAAGAAAGTGAGTACTAGACTAGGAAGTGGTAAAAGAAAGTGAGTATTAGACTAGGAAATGGTAAAAGAAAGTGAGTACTAAACTAGGAAATGGTAAAAGAAAGTGAGTACTAGACTAGAAAATGGTAAAAGAAGGTGAGTACTAGATTAGGACATGGTAAAAGAAAGTGAGTATTAGACTAGGACATGGTAAAAGAAAATGAGTACTAGACTAGGAAATGGTAAAAGAAAGTGAGTACTAGACTAGAAAATGGTAAAAGAAAGTGAGTACTAGACTAGAAAATGGTAAAAGAAAGTGAATACTAGACTAGAAAATGGTAAAAGAAAGTGAGTACTAGACTAGAAAATGGTAAAAGAAAGTGAGTGCTAGACTAGGAAATGGTAAAAGAAAGTGAGTACTAGACTAGGAAATGGTAAAAGAAAGGGAGTACTAGACTAGAAAATGGTAAAAGAAAGTTAGTACTAGACTAGAAAATGGTAAAAGAAAGTGAGTACTAGACTAGGAAATGGTAAAAGAAAGTGAGTACTAGACTAGGAAATGGTAAAAGAAAGGGAGTAATAGACTAGAAAATGGTAAAAGAAAGTGAGTACTAGACTAGAAAATGGTAAAAGAAAGTGAGTACTAAACTAGGACATGGTAAAAGAAAGTGAGTACTAGACTAGGACATGGTAAAAGAAAGTGAGTACTAGACTAGGAAATGGTAAAAGAAAGTG
>JAWQUT010000439.1:161908-174950 GCA_033807755.1 Ellobium chinense | reverse complement strand
CAACAACAACAACAACAACAACAACAGCAGCAGCAGCAACAACAATAACAACAACAACAAAACAACAAGAATAACAATAACAACAACAACAACAACAATAATAATAATAATAAAAATAATAACAACAACAACAACAACATCAATTTCAACAACAACAACAACACATTTCTTGCCAGGGCTTCTAGAGACATGAACACTGCAGGTTTCAAAACTGGATTCTGAAATGAAAGCTATCGAGAACAGGCTCAATATTTTCCTGTTTTTCTTTTTCTAACAGAACCACTTTCACACCGAGAATGTTTTAGCTTCCTTTGAAAACTTGGTGTGTGGAGAAGACATTCACCGAGTCAGGGAATTTGTGTCTATCAGAGAGATGGTTAGTCTGTCCCAAGTAGAATACCCTGAAAGTCCTTTACCAGTAAATAAATTGTTTACATCAAGCATTGCCACTGATATCAAATGGAAATATTAACAATAACAACAAAGAAAATAAAACAACAAAAAAATCGTTTATATACGTACGATCTCACACATTTCATCCCCTCTGCCTTTCTCTCCATCCTTCCTTATTTACATCCTTCCCTCTCTCCTTCTTTCGGTCCTTCCTTCGGTCCTTGTTCACATCTTTCTTTCCTTCCTTCCTTCCTTCCTTCCCTCCTTCCTTTCTTCCTTCCTTTTTTTTCTCCCTTCTTTTTTTCCTGTTTTGTTATTGTTCTGTATTTCAACAAAGAGAGTATACCTTGAGAAACAACACTGCAACAAGACACACAACACAAACATTTAGTTTCTTCTAACACAGGATAGCATGTGCACACGGTGCGTTATCTTGTTCGCTGAGGAAAGTCACAAATTAGAGGCTGTGTCAACTTCTCGACTTTGTTTACGAAATTTGTCGGACCTACGGGGTAAGAGACCATCATCAAAATCCCATGACTTTGAACTATGTATAAAACTAAATCTTAACTGAAAAGTTTCTTAGGCTGTCTGACACTGGCACTGTATAGATCTGACTTTTTAAATCGCTCATGGACAATATTATAAGTTCAAGTTCAAGTTCAAAGCTTTATTTAGGCCAGTAGCCAATATTTTCGATAATACATGGCATAAATCAAAATTCATAATAATGAAAGAAAATAAGTAAGAAAGAAGAAAGATGGGAGGAGAGTAAAGAAAGAAAGAAAGAAAGAAAGAAAGAAAGAAAGAAACATACATCTATAGCGGTAACTGATTTGTCCAGATCTTATTTGCTTCCCTCTCTCGCCGCTTGCGGTTTCAAAGGCAAATCAATAACTCTTACATTCTTTAACAATCTAATATTCTAAATTATTTCATCCATATACATGTACATGTACTGTTAGTTTCATCATACCTCGCACTTACACAGATTGCTATACTGTTACAGAAACTATAATTACCTTCCTTTTTTACTCAGGTAACCATCCATCCGTCCGTCCGTCCGTTCTTCTGTCTATCCATCCATCCATCCATCCATCCATCCATCCATCCATCCATCTATCTAAACACAACATAATACCACATCATCATGTCAAAACATAGTACATTATATGAAATATCCATATTTGTTTCATATATTATTATGGTAATTAGTCTTATATTCAACTTAACAACTTCTGCTGCTCTCAACGTTCAATGGCCAGAAGATGTGCATTGTACTGTTTACATGTTTGTATTGTATACTTTAAGAATGTGATAACTTACGATTGCTAATTTCAGTATTTGTGTTGGATCTTGGTTTTGAAGCATGTATAATATAAAACGAATCATATTTGGCTTGCATTTTAACTGGCTAGGTAGGTATCGATCTTGTAATTCTTTAAACATTCGACATTCAATGAAGATAATATATGGTATTCATCTTCTACACTGTCACACAGTTTATATTTTCTATTGCGAATTTCGGTTTTCGGTACTGTCCATCGTCCTCTTTCTGTCATAAAGGTATGTGAACTTAATCGTATTTTGGTTAGAGCTGTTCTGAAAGCTTTGTTATCAATGACAGTAAGATAGTTTTCATATTCAAAATTCCTTTTTATCATCCTGTACGTTCTATTTTCTGAAGTACTGTTTACTTGTTCATGCCATTTTTGGATATAGCAGTCCTCTAGACGTTTTCTAAATTCGCTTAGAAAAACATCCTCTTGCTCCACCCCCTGATTTATCCAAACATAACCAAAGCCATTCCTTTCAAGTAACCTCTTTAATAGAGACACCCAGTTTACAACACTGTGTTATCGTCATTCATATGATCACATGGAGTTTCATAAACCTTTAATACAATTGCGCTGGTCCTTGTCGCTTCTCTTCTAAGTTTTAACCAGTATTTAACAATTCTGATCTGGCGCTCTATATACAAAGGAAAGACCCCAAGTTCACCATAGACGAAGCAATTAGGGACCGTTTTTCTCACATTCAGGATAGATTTTAGAAAATTAATATGTACCTTTTCGACTGGATCAGCATCATAAAATCCCCATAATTCACACCCATAAGACAATACAGGAATTACTAGACTATACTTTTGAACAATTTCAGCTTGATGCTAGGGGGCAATTTTGGATTTCTATAGAAATAGGTTTTCAGGCTGAATATAGCTCTTCTCCCCTGGTCAGCTAATGCTTTTATACCATACGAGAAAGACCCAGAACTCGACATGAAGAAACCTAAGTACTTAGAATAATATTTAACTGTTTCTAACTGTTCTCCATTATATGTCCAATGATCTCTTTGGGATAATTTTCCACCTTTCCTAAACACAACAATTTTGGTCTTGTCAGTATTTAACGTTAAGTCCCATTTGTCACAATATTCATTCATTCTGTCTATACCACGTTGTAAACCTTCTCTATCCTCACTACATATTATGACCATATCATCGGCAAACATTAGTAATTGCATTACGCTGTCTCCTAGTCCAACCCCATGATTAGTGTTATTGTTTAGAAACTGTTCGCTCATGGACAATATTATAAGAAATCCCCGACAATATCCCCGACAAATACTGAACTTTTTGATGGTTAAGGATAGGATTAGGAAGAAGAAAGAATGTATGAGAGAGTTGGTAGCCATTGTATAAAGACTGTCCCAGATTTGTGTATTCCTCCTGAATGCCACCCTTGAAAATGTCACTAACTATGCCTTTAAGTGTGTCACTAAGTCTGTCCCTAATTCTTACCTTTAACCTGACGGTGACCTTAATCTTGACTCCAGATCCATGCTAGAGTGTCATAATATAATTGTGTAATATTGTGCAATATTGTGTAATTGTGCCTTAGTAATGAATTGTTCTGGAGTGTCAGGAAGAGTGCAGTGCAGTGCCGTGTGCAAAACCATCAACCTTTTGGTCACACTAAACATCATGTGAAAGGAATCATTTCAGCAATGACGTCATGAAGAAACACTATTTACACGAGGTTTGTTGTGGACGAGAGTTAATAATGAGGTAAAACTCGCAATGGCTGATTTCGGGCCATTCTGTGCTCAAAGAAATAAAGACAACGGAGCGAGCAAGAGATAAAAGGACAGATAAGCTCAACAACAACAACAACAACAACAACAACAACAACAACAACAACAACAACAACAAGAATGAAACAGGGTATGGTTAGAATAGAAGCGAAATAATTGAATAGAAAATAGGCCCGAGGGAAATTATTTTCTTAAAAATAGATGTTCAGTTTAAGTGATAGTGATCCCAATAGTCTTTGCGCTGTATTTGACGGTGGAGAAACTTTGAACGCTGTTTTGTATTAATTTTCCTACAGGTGAATTACACTTGATAGCAGATTTGGTCACGAAGATCAATACAACAGCGGTTTTACTGGGAGCGTGAAATAAATGTGTCGAAATACTCACATTCTACCCTATTACAAGGGCAAATCACGCGTTGTGTACAACGCAATAAAGCCAAAAACACCCCTGTTCTGGGGACCTGCCAGTCAGCGTGTACAAATATGTAAAATGACTAGTGATCTAAATTAAACATGCAATTCTTAAGCTTCAGATACAAATTGAGCCTTCTAGATATATAAAAATAAACTGTTTTGGACCTATGTATTAGCACGTGGTCAAAATCAGCTTAACAAAAGTTCGGGGACGCAATTAGAATTCGAGGTGACCTTTCTTGAAAGAGATTTGTTTAAAAAATTGGGTGCTGACCTTCCCCATCCCCCCGCGCCCCTTTTTTTTTGTTCCCCTCAAAAGATCGGACAAAAGAAGTACTTTAACCTCCATCGGAAAAACATGCTGAAGCCACAGTGGTATCTGTAGAAAAACACAAAATGTTAAAGAAGCCGAAATAAGTGAAAACAATAGGTTCCAATAACCTTAACCAGCAGCTATAGTATCTGGCATGCATCCACTTGGAAATACAGTGTTTACACTATGGCGGTCGAAGAGGTCATCTAAGCTATCCGGACAGTCTTTTGAACTTCCTTTCCCCGTGGAAACATCCCCAGCCCCCTCCCCCACCCACCCTCAATCATGCCAGGATGGAATTCAGATCAATCTTTGTGTTGCAGAGTCAGTATTCATGATATAAGCATTTATTTCGCGTTTTATTAATTTTTTTCTCCTTCTTTCTTGTTTTCTCTCTTGTTTTCCTTAAGAAAAATCACCACCCCACCCCTTCTCAGCCCACTCCATAGGCTCACATGTATTGCCAAAGGAAGCTGCATTTTCTTTAAATTTTTGGGGGGCAGATGCACCAAAGTTTGTTTCTCAAGGTCTTCTTCCTCAATCAGTAACAGAATGCTCCTTTGAAAAATGCCACTTTCATCACTTTTTGTTGTTAAATGTACCGTTACAAGTGGATTTGATCATTAAGGGTTGCAAATATGGTCAACTAAAAACCATCTGCTCATCCCAAGGTGTTTACATTGACACAATCACCAGCAAAGAGGGGGAGCGGGNGGGGGGGGGGGGGGGGGGGCATTTTCCCTCTTCCATCCCAATCACTCCCAGGTGATTATCTCTGACCATTCCCTACTATTTCACCTCCAGATAGGCTACCATGGCAAAAGTTTAAGGTGTAAATAATAATATTCGTTTATGGGAGCTTTCGAAGTAACATAGGGTACCGGTATGTCATGAAGAGAAGTGGCTATTCTGAGAGGTATCTAAATTAGGCCATAAGAATGATCCGAGACAGATATTTCAACATCAATAGCACCATTTAATGGGAAATGAATTTGTTTGACAGCTGAGAGTTGCATATTTCTCCAGGGAACTAACAAAAACTATCAACACCCCATTCATTTCATCTCAGTGAGTGAGACTATTGAGCATTTTCTGTCCGCAAGTTTTCAATACACAGGAATAACATTCTGAGTCATTAAAGATGCCTGAAGAGAGGGACACGTCAACGGTAGAGATTTGATCACTATTGACTACTACAAATATATGCAGGAAACAACCATATTATGGGGAGGGGTTAAGGTTTCACACACCTATTAGAAGGCCAAAATCACTAATTTTATTTAATCCGCTAATATCATTATAAAATACGTACTCCCTTGCTGCCAGCTAATGTCATGGTGAAAAAAAAAATAATCTACATAAAGCATCCAATTTTAAAGTTTCAGATACAATTTGAGCCTTACAGATAAAAAAAAAAAGTGTATAGGTCTATGTATTAGCACGCGGTCAAAACCAGCCTAATGAAAAATTTTTCGAAAGAGATTTGTAAACAATTTTGGGCTTTGACCCCCCCCCNCCCCCCCCCCCCCTTTTTCTTCCCGTTAGAAGATCGGGCAAAAGAAGAATATTAACCTTAATGGGAGAAATTTCCCGAAATCACAGTGGTAATTATTGTAGACTAACACAAAATGTTAATAGGGTTAAAAGAAGAAAAAACAATAAGCTACAATAACCCTATTTCTAAAACTTTGGAAGGGAGGTAAGTAAGTTTTTGTTTTAGAGATGAATAGGCAGTTAGTTACTTCCCCTGCATCAATCGAGCTCTGTCTTTTCAATCTATTTTTATCTTCTTTTATAATGTTATTCTACAAAATCGACAATGATTTTGGAAGTTTTTGTTTTCTTACCGTGGAAACTAATACTTCCTTTGTCTTACTTCTAAACATTAGAAAAAANGGGGGGGGGAGGGGGCAGTGCTTGGAATGTTTTCACAAATTTCTTTCCAAGAAGGGCGTGCCTCTTTCTGAAGTGAGTTCCAAATTGTTATGAGAATATTTTGACGGCTCAGACCGTCCTTGAAATGTTCAAATGTGATGACCTTTCCTAGGTCACGTTGACATTGGCTGACAGGGCGTAAGAGAAGAAAGACTGAATCAACAGGTGGATTGAAATGACTGTATAGAATTGACGAGTTGGTCTATAAATAGAAGTCAAACATCTTTAAGTGGCTACCATTAGTCAGCTGGTTTGGAAGGACGGTTCTCTGCCAGCCAGTGTGGACAGGAAAAGTTCATCAAACTTTGCCAATTTAGATACGACGCTCATTTTCTTGTGTTCCACACGTAAATATGGATAACATAACTACCGGTTTACAAGGAAAAAATACTCCGTCTCGTTAGGTCAAACTTCACATTTTAGCAACAAGACATATAATTTAAATTAATGTCTGTCCTTCTTTTTGATTTATTTCCGTATTATGTTTCTATGACAGTCAACAGTATTCGCCAGAGATTAATTTAAGGCACATCGCGACATGTTTGTTTACATTAATTGTAAACTTATGTTTTTGGCTTTTAAAAACAGGATTTTCCCGGTAAAACAGCAGGGAATCCTGTCCGGTGTGTTTGTTTTATAAGATGACCTGAGTCGAGGACTGATAAATCTTTCTTACAACTGATCTACAAGCGATAATACGCAAAACATGACGGCCAACAGAGTGATAGCCAATTTTACCACAGGCATATAAGGGATAATACTGACCACCGGACACAGAAATCCAAGCCTCAATCCAGAGTGAGCCAACACACAAACATAATAGTGCTCACACGAGGTAGAAGAGGAGCAGAATGTGTTCGGAAGATGTACAGTCTTCCCTGAGAATACCTTCTTTACGCCGTAAAATGTGCAAAAAAAGGGGGGGNGGGGGGGGGGGAGAGGAGATTTCCGCTATTTTCGTGTCTTATGACTGAAAAAATTAAATCTCTCTCATCCGTTCTCCAAATAACTATTTAGCCCAAGGTGTTTACGGATGAACTCATGAATGCTTGGCCTCGGGACCATTTAGATGGACTCTCCAAGATTAAAAGATTTGACTCATGACATGAAATATAAATATATGAGTCACTGAGATTTCCCACAGGAAAATAAATTACGACGTCTTGTGCAGAAACCAACAAGACGTAGATCCAAAGTATCTTGGATAGTATTTTTGTTGTTTCATATGTTCACATGGATATAGAGGATCTGTAATGACTGGTTGTTTGATATCAGATTTATGAAATTAATTCTACATTAATTATGGGATTTTATCTTTTTTGCAAGTCACTGCGAGAGAATTCGATGAATATTTAACGAATTTCATAAATCTGATATCAAACAAAGACGAGTTGCAGAGCCTTTTTAATCATGAAAACTCTAACTAATTAAAAAAAATGAACTTTTAATCGTGAAAAGGACCCTGAAGCGGCCCTCATCCTGTTTTGAGACACATCAATCACAAGTGAACTGAATGAACCACACAGTTACACGATACAAAGTAGATCGAAACAGCTGATCTAGAGAGATATGAAACTTTAGACCACAGAAACACTCTGATATTTCAAGTATTTTAATTCAAATGTTTAACTGGACTGAAGCTGAAACGTGAAGAAAATGATGACAAGCGATAAGAATGACAGACTGAAATATATTTTTTTCGTTTAAATCTAGACGGAATGAAACCCCACGGCAGTGATAATAGATACAAAAGAAATGTTGCCCACATTTATGACGTCATCAAAGAAATGACATCACATATTTATATGCCTAGAGGTTCCCAAGACGTCCAATCAAAGTATTCGTAAGCAGGTCAAAGGTCAAATTTAGTAACATTTTCTTTTATTCATGGTCTCATTTACTTACAGACGTCAAATTAAAATACCTACTACGATTCCTGCCAAAGACCCTGTTACCCTGGAAACAAATGATAAACATTCTTGTCAACAACTTAACTCAAGAATTACTTCCCGTTGCTGCCATTTGGAGTCGGCAAAAAGGACGTCGGAGTCGGAAAGAAAATTTTGGTGGCTTTGGTGGACAGATGGTGTCAGCAATACTCATCTAGGATCTCGAAAAAGGAGAAATAACGCAAAAAGTAAAGAGGTGCTGGCTCGAATGTTCGACATTTCCATCAACTCCCAAAGCAACACTAAAGTTCATCAATGAATGTGCAGGGTGCCGGTACTGACCATTTACTTAAGACGGGGGCAGGCGAGCTTGTGGTTTGAAAGCATCTAAACATAATACATACAGGCGCAAAGTTGCATGTTCCAAGCTCATTTTGTTTCCCATCGTTGGTCTGTATTTGTGTTTCCAGTAATTTCTCTGAATTATGGACTCTCTCTCTCTCTCTCTCTCTCTCTCTTGATCTCTCTCTCCCTAAATCTCCCTTTCTCTCTCTCTCTTTTTCTCTTTCTTTCTCTCTCTGCCTCTTGCCCTGTCTGTTTCTGCCCAACCATTCCTGCTTCACATTTATGTCTGATAATGTTCTATCATGTATCAAGAGTGAGCCAACACACAAACATTGTAGTGCTCACACGAGGTAGAAGAGGAGCAGAATGTGTTCGGAAGATGTACAGTCTTCCCAGAGAATAACTTCTTTACGCCGTAAAATGTGCAAAAAGGGTGGAGGGGGGGTATGTATCAAGACTATGAGGTCAGTATCAAGACTAAGAGGTCAGTATCAAGACTATGAGGTCAGTACCAAGACTATGAGGTCAGTATCAAGACTATGAGGTCAGTACCAAGACTATGAGGTCAGTGCCAAGACTATGAGGTCAGTATGAATGAGCTGAATTCATTTTTCGCACTCCCACGCACTAGATGCAGGTCTCTCTCAGGTCACAGTGACTCGGACAGAATTAAAAGGGGGGGGGGGNGGGGGGGGGGGGGTGTATCTAGCATCCCAAGATGTCTGAATGCAGACACTGTCTAGATTAAAGTCTAACAGTTTCATGATGTCTGGCCATCTCAAACTCATTACAGCCAGAGCCAGGTCACCGTGACATTGTGTGTGTGTTAGCCAACCAAGTCATGTCCTGGTCTTTCCCGGTTGATATTCTCTACATACGGTGTCTGGACCGAACCCAGAACCGAGATAACATTTTACACAACAACAAGTCAGGCGCCATGCTCTTCCGCCACCCCCTCCCTTCACCCCTACCCCCCTCCCCCCACCTCCCAAACAACCTCGGTCATACTTGATCTTCAGTATGAGGTATTTTCAGACGGGTCAGTTACACCACATGATCTAGGGATTGCTAGGCTATTTTGGTAAATGACGAGTAATCATACATAAGCAGAGCATGTAAACAAACCAACGTGTGAGCAAGATTTCCTAGGTCACGTGATGGAGCTGAAAATACCTAATTGTCAGGTCGATTTTTTTTTTCGCTGATAAACGAAAATTGAAATGAAGACATGGTGGATATGGGAATGAGAGTGGGGTAGACTGGCTTACTATTGTGGCTTACGTTTTATAGAAAAAATTAGCAAAAAAAAAAATCAATCAAAAATAGGGGATCACTGTAATTTTAGATATCTATTTCCTTTCCTCTAAACAGTATAAGGTGTAGGCGACAATATATGGGTAATCTCAGATTCATAGATTACATGGACCTCTGTATCCCACCATTTCCTCAGTCTAAAGTTCAAAGACACAGTTGGAACTCTCGACGGGGAATTTGCTGAGGACGGCGGGTATAACAGCGGTCGACGAATTCTTATACACTGTCGTCCTACCTAGTAGTCACGCCCTCCTTCTAAGCAGCCACGCCCTCGTAGTATGCAGCCAGTAAATGCTTGTATATCTATATCTATGTAGTCCGACTGTTGCGCTGGTTTGCAAAGTTTCCTCTCCTCTCCCCTGCTTAGTTTACTTTCTATTATTCATTTTTCTCCTCTTCCCTGCTTAGTTTACTTTCTATTATTCATTTATCTCCTCTTCCCTGCTTAGTTTACTTTCTACTTTTCATTTTTCTCCTCTTCCCTGCTTAGTTTACCTTCTACTATTCATTGTTCTCCTCTTCCCTGCTTAGTTTACTTTCTACTATTCATTTTTTCCCTCTTCCCTGCTTAGTTTACTTCTACTATTCATTTTTTCCCTCTTCCCTGCTTAGTTTACTTTCTACTATTCATTTTTTTCCTCTTCCCTGCTTAGTTTACTTTCTACTATTCATTTCTTTCCTCTTCCCTGCTTAGTTTACTTTCTACTATTCATTTTTTCCCCCTTCCCTGCTTAGTTTACATGCTACTATGCATTTCTTGGGGAATTTATGTAAATCAATTGCATTTTCTTTTTGAAACAAAATATGAAAAGACATATTTAAAGTCAAATAATATTCTCACAAAAAGCTGCAGGACGTAATCAGTATTTCCAAAACATTTCTAGACAGCTTCCATTTTAAAAAATACACATAACACGACTCATTTGAGACATGGCGACGACAACTACAATGACGACGACAACAACAACAACACCGCCACCACTACCACCACCACGACCACCACCACCACCACCAACAACAACAACAACAACCACAGGGAAAACAACGACAATGTCAACGACATCAAAACCAACAACAACAACGTGTACAACAATATCAACAACATTAGCAACAGCAACAACAGCATTAACAACGACAACAATAGCAACAACAACAGTGGCAAGAACAAATACAACAAATGCAATAATAACAACATCAACTACAATAGCAATATCAACAACATTAGCAACAACAACAGCAGCAGCAACAACAACATCAGCAATAATAACAACACCAGGTGTCGCCCTGATGAGAAATAGAAAACATACTAAGAAACAAAATTGATGTGAGATACTCTCAGATATAGTCAGGAGGAGAAAAAAAACTGTGGAATAAAAGCATTTGAGCGTTCCCTATGGCCTGGAACTTTTTGGGTGTCATTTCGAGTTGCTTATTGACCCTTCTTTACATTGTTTACTACGTGGGTGTCCCATTGCTGTCAGGAGTCTGCACCAGAAACAGTGTGGATTTGTATACTGGATATATTCAGGCAGTCGGCCTCAGATATCGCCTTCCATTAATTTTGTTCGACCCAGTCTTGTAGAAGTGTCGTACTGGTTTTAGCACTGTGTCTAGAGCCAGTCAACTACTGAGTGATATATTATTATTTCAACAGTAACAATCACCGATCATTGGGTCAGTGTACTACAAAACGGTATCATTCAGTCTCTAGCCAGACAACAGGTACTGTCGGTTGTTAGATCTTTAGCCAGACAACAGATACTGTCAGTTGTTAGATCTCTAGCCAGACAACAGATACTGTCAGTTGTTAGATCTTTAGCCAGACAACAGCTACTGTCAGTAGTTAGATCTTTAGCCAGACAACAGGTACTGTCAGTAGTTAGATCTTTAGCCAGACAACAGGTACTGTCAGTAGTTAGATCTCTAGCCAGACAACAGGTACTGTCAGTAGTTAGATCTTTAGCCAGACAACAGATACTGTCAGTTGTTAGATCTCTAGCCAGACAACAGGTACTGTCAGTTGTTAGATCTTTAGCCAGACAACAGATACTGTCAGTAGTTAGATCTCTAGTCAGACAACAGATAATGTCAGTTGTTAGATCTTTAGCCAGACAACAGGTACTGCCAGTAGTTAGATCTTTAGCCAGACAACAGATACTGTCAGTTATTAGATCTTTAGCCAGACAACAGGTACTGTCAGTAGTTAGATCTTTAGCCAGACAACAGATACTGTCAGTTGTTAGATCTCTAGCCAGACAACAGGTACTGTCAGTAGCTAGATCTCTAGCCAGACAACAGGTACTGTCAGTAGTTAGATTTTTAGCCAGACAACACGTACTGTCAGTTGTTAGATCTTTAGCCAGACAACAGGTACTGTCAGTAGTTAGATCTTTAGCCAGACAACAGATAATGTCAGTTGTTAGATCTTTAGCCAGACAACAGATACTGTCAGTAGTTAGAACTCTAGCCAGACAACAGATACTGTCAGTTGTTAGATCTTTAGCCTTTTCATTATTTTTTTCAAATATCACACGTCCTGCAGTTCTGTCTAAAAAAACTTCAAACAAATCATTCTGTTCTATGAAAAGTTGTTCAGCGTGTTCAAGCAATATTAATGAAGCTGGATGGAGGATGGACAGAGTGTGTAGGATGTTAGAGGAAGTAAGGAATAAACATATACGAGAAAGAATACACTATGACAAATCTGACATTTTTAAGGGAAAGAACTGTACGCCCCAGATGAGATCTACATGGGCTTTTGGCATCTTTATAATGAGCTTAATGATCTCTCTCTCTCTCTCTCTCTCTCTGTCTCTGTCTCTCTCTGTCTCTGTCTCTCTCTGTCTCTCTTCTTCTATCTCTCTCTCTCTCTCTCTCTCTGTCTCTCTCTGTGTCTGTCTGTCTCTCTCAGTCTGGGTGAACTCCAGTAGCGTGTATAGTTTCAGAGATAAGCAGTGGTACACGCCACTAATTTTATTAATGAGGTCTTTGTAATGCTTCATTTGATCACGTGACTAAAGCAATATATCACCACAAGTAATGCACATCATTATGCACTTTGGTGTGCAATGTTCCATTTCAAACTGTAGGGTTGCCTTGAACATGTCATAGGGTGCAGATGTGGTGCGTGTCTCTCTGGATTTAACATTGCACGATCAAATGTGGATTGATTTTTTTTTCTTTGTTCTTGTTTTTGTATGAATTTCTAAGAGAAAAAAAAAGATTGCTTTTTAAATGGAATTATTTATATTAATATTATTTAATATTATTATTACTGGTGTATACGTGATAAAATATGAGGAAACGGAATTATTATCCAAGTTTTTCTTATCTTAATAAGATCC
>JAWQUT010000439.1:145048-158689 GCA_033807755.1 Ellobium chinense | reverse complement strand
GGGGGGGGGGGGGGGGGGGGCTGCCAGCCAGTGTCAAGGTGCAGAAATATGTAAAATGACCGCTGATCTAAACAAAGCATCCAATTTTAATGTTTCAGGTACAATTTGAGTTTTCAAGATAAAAAAAAAAAGTGTGTAGGCCTATGTATTCGCACGCGGTCACAACCAGCCAAATGAAAAATTGGGACCAAATCAGAATTCGAGGTGACCTTTTTCGAAAGACATTAAAATTTGTGAAAATTTTAGGACGTTGACACCCCCCCCCCCCCCTTTATTTTTTTCTTCTCGTTAAAAGATGTGGCAAAAGAAGTACTTTAATCTCCATGGAAGAAATTTCCCAAAATCACAGATGTAGAATAACACAAAATGTTAATAGGGTCAAAAGAAAAAAAACCCAATAGATGCCAAAGATCTAGAACTAGTTCATGGTCAGATGAAACAGCTGTAGCGTGGACTCACAGGTCGTAGAGTGACCAGCCTGGTCCAGCTGTGATATCTGAGGGCATTAATGATTCCATGACGAGATTTGATCATACCATATCTCTTTTTCTTTCTCTCTCTTTCTCTCTTCTTCTCTCTCTTTCTTTCTCCTTCTTTCTCTCTCTTTCTCTTGCTTTCTTCCTTTCTTTTTCTCTCTCTTTCACTCTCTCCTTCTCTCTTTTTCTCTCTCTCTCTCTCTCTTTCTCTCTCTCTCTTCCCTAGATTATCTCCTAACCTCGCCCCTTACCCTAAACTAGTAACATTTCAGGAGAGTCCCAAGACTAGGCCTGATCAAAGAGAAATCTTTTACCCGGGTACTCATGAGTACTACACATTTGCCGGCACAACGAATGAATTCTTCTGACAGGCACCGGAATACTACTGCACTGGGTATCGATTAGTAGGAGCCACTCACATAGTAACCAAGCAGACCGACTCCCCGGTACCCGTGAATATGATTACCATGACTACTGTTATCCGTGATTACCTCTCGAACTGATTATGGGACTTGTACCACTTGGAAAATATGGTGACAGTTGAACAGTGAATTTGAAAGCATTTGAAAACCTAAGAATGAGCGATGATTTTGATTAAGACAAACCGTTCACGTACACGGAACAAAGACCCAACAGTGAAAGACTTAACAGTGAAAGACTTAACAGTGAAAGACCGTACTATGTTAAAGCATAACAGTCGAATCTCCAAACGTAATCAACTTTTCTCTTATTCTCAATTCTTCCTGAAAGAAAAAAAAAACCAAGCCAAAATGGCAGAGTTAGGTTAACACTGTGCACAACTTAGTGAGTGTGTTGGTGTCTGTGTGTGCTGTTGCAAGACGAGAGCGAGTGACCTATTTACAATTCTGGACATGGATAAAATAAGTGAATTGTTCCTGTCTGTCTCCAAAGAAAAAGAAAAGAAACGACAACGAAGACCAAGAATCTGGGTGATGAATTGATTAAATGGCTGATTAATTGATAGACTGATCGTTTCACTCTTTCATTTACTTACTGATTGAATGACTGACTGGCTGACTGATTGACTGCTTAATTAATCGATTGATTGATCGATTGATTGATGGATGGATGGATGGATGGATGGATGGATGGATGGATGGATGGATGGATGGATGGATGGATGGATGGATGGATGGATAGATCGATCGATCGATCTATTGACTAACTAATTGCGTGAGGAATGGATTCATTAAGTTATGTTTTTGTTTGTTCAACTGATATGACCTTGTGACTTTGTATGGTACAACTGTGACATCTACCAGAAACTGCTAAGACCATCGAGATAATTATAGACAGATCGTCCATCTCATAACATTGGATAGTTCAGGAGAGTAAAAATAGGTTTAAAAAAGAAACAACAACCATCTAAATTTCAAGCCAATGTCAATAAGCATTGACCATAGTAAAGTAAGTGGAAGAGGGGAGGGGAAGATGTTTTGGAGTACTCATGGTTCTGTCACTGGCCTTGTAGGTGACATGTGAATGAGTGCTGTATGCTGCAGTGAGCATAAAACTATCCCTGTTGGTCACCAAGCTCGCCCTGTGACAGTCCATGGTTGTGAGTATGTGTGTTATTGTGTAAGACGGTACATGGTAAAATGTTCAGCTGTACCACAACATATTATGAGGAAGAAATGAGAAAAGAAGAAGAGGAGGGAGACACGCCATAGTTGAGTTTCTGATCTAAATTCTCATTAAAAAAACCAAAAAAACCGACAAATGCTAATCGATTTCCAAGAATCAATTCGCCCGTCATGCCAGGCGATACCTCGGTTTGCCAAGCTTTCAATTTCCTGCGCGTGGGACAGGGCCAAATTAATTAATAATTAAACCCCGATCCTCAAGGATCCCCCAGGGCCGTCTTTACATATAGGATTGCGTGACTATGTCTATGTGGCAAGGGCAAGAACTCTTGCGTCTTGGAAGTGACTTCCCCTACCCGCTACAAGAGAATGTCGTCTGTTGATGTTTCTGTACTGTCATCAAAATGTACAAACACCAGACAGTCCATTTCCACCAGGACACTCAACATTTACTTTCGCTGATTTAGTTTACTTGATGACATCACGTATGAATTTGCATAACTCAGATTATCATTAAACACAACTAATCCTGCTCAAAACCTAGAGCGGCTTTTCCTCCACAAGAGATCACACCTTGGTCTTTATTCTAGTCAATCATGAACTCTGACTGTATGTAGTAGTAAAAAGATAAACAACCATTGCGGGATCAGTCTTCAACATATTATATAATATAAGCCGGGGGNGGGGGGGGGGGGGGGGGGGGGGGGGGGGGGGGGGGGGGGAAGGGGTGCTCACATGGTTACATGATACCCACATGACGAGAATTCTTACTCAGGATACAACATTATCCCCCAACCACCCCCACACCAAAAAGAAATGCCTCCCTCACAAATATTTCCTACATGAAGCCATTCCCTCCCCTCTCTCCCAGCATGTGTGGCCAATGAGGTTTGTAAACTGCCAATGATCAGATTCCGGTGGACCCAACTATATAGTATAATGTTTATAGGTTGATCTCTCAGCTGTCACATGTACTCGTCAAATCGTCCCTACAAACACACCCAGAAATCATTTTCTGTCCGGTTTTCAACGCACAGATAAAAAGGCCCTTGGGGAGGTGGGGGAGCGGGGGGAGGGGTTTGTCCCCAATTTTGATGCCTTATGGCTGCTACAGAATACTTCTCTGATCTGATATCCAAATAGACATAATATAAACTGAGGTGAATACCGATAGAGTATGTCTTACAGCAGTCACTGACAGCCTCAATCGCTGTCTTTAACCCAACAGGTTTAAGGTCAAGAAATCGAAATAAAAATTATGACGCAGCTAAAGAAACACAAATCTATAATCATTTTTTTTGTATCCTTTAAAAAAAGAAAGCAAACTTCATGTGTATTAACCTGGGGGACGTAAGAGAGGATTTAGTTCATTTCATATTTCATATGTTGAGATAGATGATTTGATTATGTAGTCCCGAGAGATACGTCACGCTCTGTATATGAAACAAGTTCAAATTAATCCATAAACGAGAAAACAACAACAACATCAACAACAACAACAACAACAACAACAACAACAACAACAACAACAAAAACCATCAAGGATTCTTGAGAGTAGGTAGTATCCCTACACTGAACTGTATTCTGTAGATACTGCATGAAGAAGATGTACATGAATTACAGTAAAACTTTAACAAGTCGAATATCAGATACCAGCCGGTCACTCTTATGGACATCGAAGACAGTCGAACGTGTGAGGTAGGTATAATACTATGAGTTAGTACTGTACATGCAATATATAAGTATAGGAAGAAGATCCAGAGCTCTGTGACGAGAAAGCGACATCTCCAAGATCGTCAAGTGTTCTATGTAAATCTCTATCGTGAATGACGATGCAACTTTGTTGTGGATAAAATGGCTACTGGCATCTGGACTCAGCACCCAGAGACTATCGCCCCAGTGACTAGTGCCAAGCCAGCCCGCAAGCGAGACGCCGCAACCTCAATTCGCTCTGATCCAATCAGATTTATTAAGAGAATAAAGCGGGAAAGGATGAAGTGTAATCCAGACGACATCTTTCATTGGCCAGATTCATTTTACATCAGATATTTATAGAAGCCGCTCTGTCCCGTCTGTCATCGGCTAATTTTTAACCTGGAGGTATTGATGACTAGCAGACCAGCACGATTCAACGATACTACAGGATATTAAAAGAAAAATAAAAGCTAAGGAGGGAAGGGGCTATAGAAATAGGAATGGTGCTGTAGAGCCTGAAATCTCACGTGAAACACAAATATTTTCATAAATCAATATTCATATCAGTGTTACCGGGCGACGGAGGATCGCACAAAAATGATCAAATAATCAAAAATTTCCTCACCAGTAATGCTACTCTTAATCCATATCACAACCTGCACGTCTTGTGTACGGCTTACAACTTTCACCCAAACCTATATCCTAACAATAACAAGAAAATAAAAACCAACGAATTGAACACAGAACTCCGAGCGCATGAAAATTATGTTTGTACAGACATGTTGACTGAGAGATAAATGTTTTGAACTGTCACTGATTTGAACTGCCACTGTTTTGAACCGTTACTGATTTGAATTGTCACTGTTTTGAACTGTCACTGATTTGAATTGTCACTGTTTTGAACTGTCACTGATCTGAACTGTCACTGTTTTGATGAACACACCATTAAGTTGTGTCCAGTTGTCATTATGAACGATATTCACCAAAACAAAATCTTCAGATTCCATGTCGGTCATTCACTCTCCAACCTGCCTTCCACTCTCTCTCTCTTCTCTCTGTCTCTTTCTCTCTCTTTCTCTCTTTCCCAAAGTATGTTATCTGAAATGAAAAGTTTTTTTTAAAACATGTCCATCATTGTTATACAAACAAAAAAATATGCTTAGTGTCCACAAAGGTTAGAGTGGGTGGTATGGTGTCGATGTATATGGCTAGTAAAGGTCAGTCTCCGCCCCTGTGGATCCTCAGGGCCGTCTTCAGTGAACCGAGTGTGTGCATAATACATTAGTACACAATTGATCATCAAAGATGTCCTGATTTCGAAATGCTGAATCAATTTCCTCTTTTGTTTGGTGTTCACGATGAAAAGGACCTGGCATGCCAAAATAGCTGGTGGACCCAAGTAATATCGGTTGGTTCTTCAATAATCATCTCTGTAATTACCATATATGTGGTCCCATCTCAATGGATCCAACAGATACATCAGACGCGAATCTAATAAACAGCTGAATTCGTTGGTGAAAGCTATGGATACTCGGGAAGTTTGTTTTCTTGTCGAATGTGAGTATTTGTACTCGGTCCACTGATATTGGTGGACTTTAAGTATTTTTACCATTCCCAGCGCCAACCCGTTTTACTCGTTCTTCCTCCTTTACGTCGGACATAGTTAGGGGCTGGACACAGGTATAACTGAGAGTTTGCTCATTAACGATGGTATACTTTACATTAGTGCATGAGAGATGAATGCACTCTTAGTAGCTTTCAACATACAAAGTTATTGTAACGCTTACGATGGTAAAAGAGTTCATTGTTTATTCGTACGTTCTTATTTATTATACAGGGCAGGAGGACAGGCAATGCATCATGGTCCTACCTTTATTAACCTGTTTGAATTTTTCTGAGAATAATGTCCTGGTTTTGTTAACTAAATCTGATGTTTTAGGATAGAAGGAACAGTGTAGGCATGGCCATCCAGGTGCAACACAATTGTTGTAAGGACAACAAGTCAACATGTTTTCGTCTTTCAATGTATCTCTTCCTAGCTTGAAACCAAAACCGACGACCCACCGGTTTAATGGCATTTTGTTTCAACTCACTGAATACTGTAAACTACTAAAAAAGAATTGATGATTTTGCAACAGTTTGTAAGTGAACGTAGAGAAAAGAATGTAAGAATGTACTGGCTGAAGGAGTCCATCGAACGAGGCTTTCCGGACCTGTGTCTTCATTGTGTTCGTTAGATTCCTTATCACAAGTGACTGTTATCTATCTATCTATCTATCTATCTATCTATCTATCTATCTATCTATCTATCTATCTATCTATCTATCTATCTGTCTGTTTGTCTGTCTGTCTGTCTCTGTCTGTCTGTCTGTCACGCTGGTAAGGAAAAGTCTCTTCTTTCTTCTGCCTCTATTGCTACTGTTTTTTTCTCTCTCTCTTGTGTCGCCTTCTTTTCTCTTCTCTCTTGCTTCTCTCCTATCGTCTCTCTTTCCGGCCTCTCATCTTATTTAATCCCTCCTCTCTTTTCTCTCTCTCTCTCTCTCTCTCTCTCTCTCTCTCTCTCTCTCTCTTTGGTACCTTTGTCTCATCCCTTCTTTTTCCCACTCTCCTCTCTTCATGCAATCTTTTCCTTCCTTCTCTGATCTTAGCTCCCTTCCTGTCCACTCTCTTTTCTTCTTGTTTACTCTCTCTCTCTCTCTCTCTCTCTCTCTCTCTCTCTCTCTCTGTGACTAAGGCATCCCCATCCCAGCCCACCCCCCTCACTCATATCCACTCACTTGCAAGAAAAACGAAAAGATGAAACTGGGAACAACCAGGTGACGAGTATCGAATATGACGTTTCTTTTTACACCACCGAAACAATGCATGAATCAAATCGATATATTGCTCAAATATCGCTTAGAAGTAGCATTCACTCCGCACAGAACTTTCTTCCGGCACCGCAAAAGGTCAAAGGAATCAGGAGGAGGTAATTAATTTGCGAATTCTAAGGGGAGATAATAGTATCAAATTATGCCTTATTACATGTATATAACAAAGTAGATGTACTTAGTACTAGTATCCACACGCACTTTCTCCCTCTCATCATAGGTTGGCGACCATCTGGGATTCCTTTGATTGAATGTGAAACAAATGACAACTCAATAAATAAAGATGGCAGAGCACAAGTAATCCAAGCTAGATCTTCAGCCTTTAAGTATCCATTTCGGGTCGTAGGTTGAGGGCTGGAGAATATAAACTTGGCGTGACAGGTTTTTGGCTTGACAGTGTCCATAGATTTAATGTCATAGCTACTGGGGCNGGCCGGGGGGGGGGTAAGAATACGTTCTTGGTACAGTACCATGGTCTCTCAATGGCCCGGGTGAACCGCGAAGTAGCCACTGTAAATCCGTGAATTTTTGGAAAACCAAAAGATACATTAGGAGCTGAGTAACAACTGTCCTATGTGTGTGCTTGTGTGTATGTATGTATGTATGTATGTATGTATGTATGTATGTATGTATGTATGTATGTATGTATGTATGTGTGTGTGTGTGTATGTGTGTGTGTGTGTGTGTGTGTGTGTGTGTGTGTGTGCGTGCATGTGTGTGTCTTTGCGTCTGTATGTCTGTATGCTTGTGTGTGTTTTTATGTGTGTGCTTGTGTGTGTGTGTGTGTGTGTGTGTGTGTGTGTGTGTGTGTGTGTGTGTGTGTTTCATAACAAAGCACTGACAACGTTTAGTTTTACTATGGTCGATTTGGAGATTGTTCTGAGACACATTGCTTTCAGAGTAGACAGTGTGTTTCTTTGGCATATTATGTGTTATTTATGTACTGATTATGACACAGAATTTCAGTGGGGAAAACCGGGAAATTATTTCTCAGAACCAGCACATTATGTTTTAGTGGCTATCGATTAATTCTCACTCTTTGTGTTACAATATTCAGTGTGACTTATCCAAGGTGAAAAATGTCTTTGACATAAACTTTGGTACAGGTAGGTGTTGAAACAATTACTAGGAGTGCAACACTCCATGGTATATAAAGCATCTTCAGTGTTTAAGAAGTGTAGATAGACTAGTATTGGGATAATATGCAGTGGGGAATCTGAGATAGGGAGGGGGTTCTACGCAGCACTCTTTCACTACAGTCACGACCCCCCTCCTCCCATTCCACTGTTTTGTCGGTGAAAAAAAACAACAACAAAACTACTCATTTCTTAGACTTCATGTACATCCTGTTCCCAGTCTTTGATGTTAGAGAATAATTTTCTTAGATTCGCCACTGGTCACTGAGAACAACATTGGCTGTGGACAGCTTCTCCTTTCATTTTTTTTTTTTGTCTTCCTAGCAGGGTAAGGTGGTCTCAATGATTGGATATTTATTGATGGCCCATGGCTGGCCCGGCGGTCCCGACATGATATTAGATTAGAGGTTGGTCGGTCATTTCTTGCTGGAAGCGGTGGGACCTTTGTCTTAGAACCAGGAGACTCTGCTGAGACATCGCCCTGGGCTTCCTACCAGCACACGGTAGCAAATATTATTACTCACAAGCCTGGGCTCAAGAAATGGTACCTTGTGTGAGAATTACAAGAGAACTCACTCTCTCCACCCCCACGTACTGGATTACCTCCCTTACTGGTTGTAAAGACTCAATCACAGCTTTAGAGATCTAAATATTTAGGATGATGATGATAATAATAATAATGATGGTACTGAAAATGTAATAATAATAATAAAAATGTGCTTTATAAGTCTCGCCTATCCAGGCTTATACCCGCTTACAAGATGTCGCCCTATCATTACCCCAGCAGGCCTGATCATTCTACAACGTTCTCAACTTTACAGCGAGCATACAGTGCCACCGCCATTACAGCCGCTGACCATCAGCTCTGACAATATATTCTACTGCCTATAGCCAGATACTCGTATTACATATGCGTGGCGGAGGAAAATGTGAATAAAATGCTTTCCCAAGGCATATACAACATGGGGATCGAACTCATGACGTTTAGATCTTGGGCCCGATGCCGTATCCACTTGGCCACGTTGCTCCATTTAGATTCAAGATCGCTGCTTTAGAGATAATATCCTTTCAAATTCATTGTGCCGCCAGAGGACAATACTTTTCCATAAAGGTCCATCCACTTCCGGGTAATATTGGACTGCGTTTCTCGGGTCTTCTTCGAGTATGACACGAGTCATTTTGAGAATTAGAACACGAAACAGGAAATTATTCGAAAAAATGCCACCATTCTGTGAGCAGGGTGCCATACTTCCTTATGAGTGGAGTCTAATCGCATATGAAAAAGTCAAAATATGCCTGGACAGAACCTACTGAGCTGCCGTCTCTGACAAAATTAGAAATTCATTGCATGTGTTTTTTGGTCATAAGACAGCGGTGAGGGTTATAATCCAAGACATTTACTGATTATTGTCCTAATGTACGTAGAAATGTTATACTAATCTGATATTTGGCTAAGAGAGGGACAGTTTGAGAATCTTTATGATCCTAATTTTATTGTCTCACTCTAGAACAGAGCTAGTACCACGTCAAAGCTCCAGCCACACAATCCTCTCCAGACTCCAGGTATTCACTGAGACAAACAAGACGAATATGACAAGAACAGAAACGCAGCCCTGGCTGACGTGTAGAAAACTGCGCACCATCGCTTTAAAATGGTCTTTGGTGCTGATTCAGAACACAGATAAAATAAAGATTTGTTGCATCACCAGAAGTAGCAACGACAGATCGGCGCAGTAGGTAATCCCAGCTACAAAACTGAAACTGTCTGTCATTCTACGAGTTTTCTTTTGGTTTCAGCACGGAGTCACTTAAATAAGGGTATAATAAACAGTATAGTCCACAGGACTTGACAAGGTATAATAAACAGTATAGTCCACAGAACTTCATAGGGTAAACAGTATAGTCCAGAGAACTTGAGAGGGTATAATAAACATTTTATTGACCTATATTTCATTGTCCCTCAGTCTTGTCATCAAACCTCTCACAAGTTCGGACTTAGTTGGAAGAACGTGGGTCAATGTATAGCATAATAGAGGTCAATTACTCTATAATATTAACCTCAGAAACTCGAAAGTAACATGACCTGGCCGGTTCAAGTTAGCGTGATTTTACTGTTATTACAGTTACATCTGTGGAATACAGGAGTAGGTATAATATCACTGTGTCCCCATCATGTAGCAGCTAAACTTAGTAGGATGGATTACACATGTAGGTAATTCTATGAAGATATTACTAAGAGATCTCTCACAGCCAGGGCTAGTCATCCTGTCATCAAAGTCAGTGGAACATGGTTTACCTCAACGTAGGCTATTTGTGTGTGTGTGTGTGTGTGTGTGTGTGTGTGTGTGTGTGTGTGTGTGTGTATGTGTGTGTGTGTGTGTGTGTCGGATACTCAATGTACAAAGACAAGTTCAAGTTCAAGTTTATTGGGCACTTGGCCAGTGACAAACATCAATAAGTTTACCAACATGACAAAGAACCTGATAGAATGCCAACAGACCGTTCCTAATTAATCAACTCCAATGAGGCGCATTTCCGGTTTAAGAAAAACATTAGTGGGATTGTATAATCAAATATATTTCCCTAATTCCCACGTAAAAGAAACCAGGAAATTTTGGCGGGAAAATAGACATGTTTTTTTTTTTCTTTCATATATAAACATGGACTTTGTTTCCATGTGCAACGCACTGCCTCTTTACACACACACACACACACACACACACATACACACACACACACACACACACACACACACACACACACACACACACACATATACTACACACACACACACACACACAAACACACACAAACACACTCACATACATACCACACACACACACACACAAATACCACACACACACACCCACACACACACATACACACAATCACAGTGGTGAGTCCAGAGAAGTACAAGCCTAGCATTCTTGACAGCCATCCAGTGATGCCGGAAGAAACGAGCTGTGTCCATGCACATGCTAGACTGATGTACGACACGTGTACTTACAAACTACTCACTCTTTCAAGTCAGGCCTTAAACATTGGCCGATGCACGTAGATGAGAGAGGAGAAATGAGTAAATTAGCGTTGAGTTTCCTGCCTGTCATCAATAATGAAAGTACAGTAAAACCCTCAGGGACAGAGTGATGACAAAAACACCAGCCCGTTATCGGTTAGAGACAGCCAACGTGGCACGCTACGGAGGCACAAGCCAGGGAGAGACAGGCAATTCCATGTGAGTGTCACATCAGTTATTCATTTCTGAAAGACGATGATTTTCCAGCAAACAGTTTTTGGTCTATAATATTATAAGCATAAAGTAGCACATGTTATAAACAAACCAGAAGTAACTGCTATTAGGTCAGAGTTTTCAACAACAGCGACAAGAGCAACAACAGCAACAACAACATCAACAACAACAACAACAATAAACTTCATAATTGATATAGTATTCTGCAGGAACTACCCGTTTACAAGCTTGGAACAAAATGGGCACTCGCCAGAGTTGCCACTTTGGCTGTTTTATGACCAACATGGTTACGTTTTGAGGCAAGTGGCAGTTGTTGTTTTTTAACGTCTCTTCGTCTCTGATCGGCATAAGTTTCATTTTTGGCGCTTGAAGAGCGAGGGGAAAGAGACAGGAGACGCGGATTTTTGTGTGTGTGTGTGTGTGTGTGTGTGTGTGTGTGTGTGTGTGTGTGTGTGTGCGTGCTCGGATGGTTAACTTTATTCCCCTTTTGTTTGTGGTTGGTTGGCCAAGTATCCATTGAAACTAACTGACAATTTTAAAGGGTGAAGATGACAAAGGGAGCACACGCTTAGCTATTCTGCCTTGGTGTTCTATTTAATTAGAATTTAATGCAAGAAGAAAAAAAAAGACATGAAAAGCTAGAGATGCCATCGAGGTTTGATTTGGAATCATCCATGACTAATTGATAAGGATTTGTTCCACCACCTAGACACTGCTAATTAAACGGAGTGCTGATGTCGGTGGCACAGACAAGACGGGGAACTGGTGTCTACCCCTACTCCTCCTTTTCATGAGATAATAAGAATATACCTCCCCCCTTCCCCCAACACTCCTTATGCCCCCCNCCTTATGCCCCCCCACCCCCACACACACACCAGTGCACAGGTCCTGGGCTATACCTTTTTCCCACGGATGATACACCTTCAACACCCTGTACCCGTCCTCCTCTCGCGAACTCTCCCAACTTGACTTACTGGATACGCCTTTGCTTGTGAATTGAGAAACATGTTAGATCATAATAATGTTAGGGACATCGTGGAGCAGTAAGAATGAGCCTGCACAGACCGCTACAAACTGCCTGCCAGTGCCTGCTAGTACTACAGATAAAACCTGCGCCATTCCTCAATTTCTTCTCTAGTAGTAGTAATGCCCAGAGTTTCATGCAAGGATATTCCACCAGCCTCTTGTAGGAAAACGATACCCTTTTTTTTTTTGGNGGGGGGGGGGGGGGTTGTTGACATGTGTCTACACGTTAGTTCAGTAGAAGTTCAGAAACTCGTGGATCTTAACTAATGTTTGTTTTGTTTTGTAGCAAATTATAGTGATCTATATTACACACACACACACACACACACACACACACACACACACACACACACACACACACGAGAGAGCGAGAGAGAGTGAGACAAAAAGCCACCAAAGAAACTCTATAATAAAAATAAATAACCCAACATGGTAATTTTGTACATTGAGCATTAGGATCATTGAACACATCCATCATAATGAATTTAAAAGAATCGTCTAATAACAGAATAAACTTACTGTGTAGAAAGCTTTGTTCCTTTAAGAATAAACTCCACCCTGTTATAAGGTTTCTTTTGATACTCTGTCAGAATAGTTTATGAACAAACAATCTGTCAGAGAGAAAGGAAAAAATTCAACGTTCAAAGACAAGAATAGAAATATGACGGTTTTTTTTTCAACCCTTGCAGTTGTAACGGGATATTTCATAAATAAATATGTTTTGGATGTATTTTCAACGCGCCGTTCACTTCCTCTTTCTTCTATGTTTCCAGGCTCTTCTCCTTTCAATTTTCATCATCTTCTCAACTCCAGCCAGTTTTCCCTCTGGTGACTCACATTCGGCTCCATTTGGCCCGAGCCACAAAACTTATCGTTCCAGTCCAGTAATGTGTGGCCTCTGAGTTACTTTTCACTCCATTTTTCTAACCCCCCACCCCTTTCCACCCCACCCCTCAGACAAAGATACAAACTTGAAACATTCATTTCATACCTTGCAGTACGTTTCGTTCCATACATCCTACCAGTCGGGTATCATACATCCTACCAGTTGGGTATCATACATCCTACAAGTTGGGTATCATACATCCCACCAGTCGGGTATCATACATCCTACCAGTTGGGTTCCATACAAAAAAAACCTGTTGGGTTGCATACATAATACCTGTTGGGTTCCGTACATAAAACCTATTTGGTTGTATACATAATGCCTGTTGGGTTGCATGCATCCTACCTGTTGGGTTTCACAGATAATACCAATCGGGTTGCATACATAATACCTGTTAGGTTGCATATATTCTACCTGTTGGGTTCAATACATCCTACCTGTTGGGTTCCATACATCCTACCTTTCGGATTCCACACATCCTGCCTGTTGGATTCTATACATCCTACCTGTTGGGTACCATACATCCTACCTGTTGGGTACCATACATCCTACCTGTTGGATTCCATACATCCTACCTTTTGGATTCCATACATCCTACCTGTTGGATTCTATACATCCTACCTGTTGGGTTCCATACATCCTACCTGTTGGGTACCATACATCCTACCTGTTGGGCACCATACATCCTACCTGTTGGG
>JAWQUT010000439.1:112305-129201 GCA_033807755.1 Ellobium chinense | reverse complement strand
CCCACTCTCACCCACACATCGCCTTGCTACCCACACTGCTGATGGTTATTCACATTTTTATATGGGAGTCCTGTTAATATAATAATATCATATTCGTTTATCAGATTCTGTGCCCAGATCCACCAAGCCCAGACCTGTGTGCAGAGTAAACATGGAATTAAATAACCGGTGCCAATATTGTCATAGGCCTCTGGCTTTATCTTGACATCCAGACCGGAATCAACTGGACAGTTCCCTATAAGAAGTGACCAATTTACCAGGCAAATTTTCGCCAATATCATTATGGAAATTCATACTCTCAGTTTAGACCGGTGTGCACAGGATCGACGAGTTGATGGCTAAAACAAACACATCTCAGACTCAACGACACAAATTCATAATTCTTGAGACAGCACTGTTGACGTATATTGTCGTATTTCACATGATAGTAGGAAACATTTACGACATTATAATATGTCAACACGGACAGTATAATGTCATTACCTGTTTGGAGTTTCCATACCCTACTCCCCCCCCCCCCCCCCCCCNCCCAATTCCCCAACACTTCTCATTTTGCCGTCCACGATGGTCTGAAATGTTAGGAAGAAAGTGATTAGGGAGGAAGAATCTTTGAACTGATCACTGAGCCAGTCTGTTCAACTTCCTTGGAATCATTCTGGACAAAACTTGCTTCCGGTATTTTTTTTCTGTAATTAGGGACACCTTGAACTAGCGAACGTTAAATAAATTAGGCCAGCATTATTTCTACTACTACTACAACTACTATTACTACTACGATTATTACTATTACTACTACTACCATTACTACCATTGCTAAAACTACCAAGACATTTTATTCCTACTACTACTACTACTACTACTGCTGCTATTACTGCTATTCCTACTACTCCTACTAGTACTACTACACTGTTGCTACTACTACTACTACTACCACTACTGTTACTAAAATTACTACCATCATCACCACCAGCACTACTCTTACCACTATCTTTGACTGGAACGCTCCTGAACAAGACGCAGAACCTGGGCACCTGCCAGTTATATTGTCCTGACTTGTCTCCCTGAGTGTCGCCTGCCAGTTATATTGTCCTGAATTGTCTCCCTGAGTGGCGCCTGCCAGTTATATTGTCCTGAATTGTCTCCCTGAGTGGCGCCTGCCAGTTATATTGTCCTGACTTGTCTCCCTGAGTGTCGCCTGCCAGTTATATTGTCCTGAATTGTCTCCCTGAGTGGCGCCTGCCAGTTATATTGTCCTGAATCGTCTCTCTGAGTGTCGCCTGCCGATTAATCTGCATAGACTACTGTATGTACTGTCACACCCAGACCCAGTGAAATGTCATCCCAGGCCTGTGAAGAATAGGAAGAAGAAGTGACGAAATGACCTCCACTCTCACAGCGGGAAACACCACGGTTTGATCACTAAATATAGATGCATATTGCCGTTCGTATTTAATAGTCAAACCCTCCCAGGATAATCATCCCAGAGATTAACTTCCTTCCTTTCCAGAACACAGTGAGAAGGAAAAAGGGAGAGTGTGTGTGTGTGGGGGGGGGGGGGGNGGGGGGGGGGGGGGGGGGAGATTAGATTTCCGCGATTTTGATGTCTGATGGCTAGAAAATATTCCCCTCCTCCCCTCACCTGATCACCGCCATGCTTAGTGGACCGTTAAGGATGAACTGATTTCTACCAGTTGCCGAGAACTTCAGTTATCTTGAGCCAAGCTTCTCCAAAGGTTGAGAAGCAAAAGGCAACGCGCAGGTAAATAAGCAAAAAAATAAATAAATATATACTTTTGTTTTCATTTGACGCCATGAGAATAAACTTGATAAACCTACAAGTTGTAAAAGCAGAATATTTTGTTTCATTCCACATTTTACAGATGGATGATTTAATTATGTGGACATGCGCCATACACTCTTTAGGAAACAAACGAGCTTATGTAAGAGACACATTAGTGTCGGCGGTTCTAGATTACGATTTCCGTTTACTCATCTTCTTATGAACTTACTGATAGCTTGGATAAAATATAGTCCGTCCAACAATTTACGGTTTTCGGTTTTTTGGTTTTTTGTTTTTTTTTTTAATATCGCTGGTTTGCTCAGATTAATCATGGTCAAATTTTGCATAGCCCCTTCTTTCAATTTGTCTTAACTAGAAACTATTTTTCAACACTGACAGAGTTTGAAATTACAGTTTCCTTCATAAAGTTATATTAAAAAAAACAAACTCGGTCATACGAAATTGGGAAAATAAGACTGTTTACAGCTTCACAGAATGTGACGTGCTGACATGAAGCTTTCGTTAACACAAACATTCTCGATATGGATAAACGCAATGCATGTTTGTTTCAAGCAAGATGTAATACTGCACTTAAGAAAGAACGGTTTGTCACTTCGTGTTTTATGCGTGTCAGTAGTTTTTAATAGCGCTCAGAATATTCTGTATCTATATACTTGAAATTTCAGTCCATCTTAAATGCCTTTTTCTTGTTTTTCTAATGTTTGAAAAGAACAAGCTTAGAGTTAAAATGGCAAAATCCAGAATGAGGCTCTATTGCTGTAAGTTGCTACACAAACAAGTCCAAGTGATGTGAGCTTTTTATTGTGGTATTATCTGTCAGTAGTTTAAAAAATTGCATTTATAAGAAATATTTGGATTTGCTACTGTGCGAACTTAGTTTACAGCTCCTTGACGATTTTGTAAACGCAAACATTCTTGATGTGAATAAATGCAATTTCCTGTTTCAAATTGGGTGTTAAACTTTATACGTTTGAACAAAGGAAGTATTCATGTGGTCTAGCCCTCTTCAATCTTTCTCACATGACAGACTGCATTATCCGATCATCCGGCGATTTGAACTACAATATTCGTTAAAGTTTAAATCTGCGTTGGAAGGGGCAGCAACATCAGTCCTCAACTGGGCCCAGATAAGTTCTATAGGATTAAGGTCGGATTAGTACTTGAGAAGCCTATAGACCTCCTGGCCGTCCTCTCCAATAGCGTAGTCAGTTTCATAGAACCTGCATGTATTTATTATGAACCTATTTACTAAAGCATGGCATTCAGCTTTCCTACATCGCTCGACAGTTGCGGACAAAAAACTAACTAGTCCATGAATATTTCAGCTTTCATTTCATGAATTTACTGGGCACCAGCATGCCACGATGTGAAGACCTTGTCACAGACATCCATAAAACCCATGGTTCTACTGCGAGTATGGAGATCAGGAGTTCTTTGGTCGGGTGCAGAGTCGCATTTTTCTGGCGGCACTTGCGTCTTGTGATGTCCACTCTGTCCTACCCTTCTTCCAACTTCTTCTAAATTCTCTGTACAGGAACAGTGTAAGTCTAACAACTTTGGCTCTCCAATTTCCAGGGGATCCTATAGGAAACCAACATCTAAATAAGATACAAAGTCATCAGTGGTTAGAACGTCCGATTTTGTGACGTCATGTCTAGAGAATAAGTGGCATCGGAATGATTCGATTGTTATCCTTATCTTGTGATCACGATTCTCTTCGGTCTTCTGACTGGTCAGACTTCTGTTAAAACCTGTGGGCATTTGAGCCATGCAATGCATTTATCTACAACAAGCGTGTTTGAAACTATGATGGCTTTGTATCCACACTTCACACTCCATAAACCTGTGAATAAGCTAACGTTCACCATTTTGCTGCTGGTGAGTTTTTTTATATAATTTTATGACGAACACGTTTCTATTTCAAACTCTATCAACGTCAAAAATTAGTTTTTACTTAAGGCAAAATGAAAGAGAGGGCTGTACAAAATTTGACCAAGATTGACCGTGTACCAGAGCAAACCGGTGATATTAAACAACAAACAAAACAAAAACGGTTTATTGTTGGAGGCACTATAATACTGTCACCCTTGTCCTAGACTGCTACTGTAAAACACCTGGTACGAGTAACATGTTATTACTGACAGCTGGAATCATGATTCTCTCCCAGTGTAACTCTTATGAGTGGAAAAGAGGAATTTCAGAATCGGACGGTTGTGATGCACTGTGGAGGGCTTGTCACATACAGCAAGACTCATCTGTAGAATATTACATGTCCGAATGCTTCGTAGAAAGACGGTCAAAGTTACTGACATTTCACCAAAAGATAATAACTTTGGCTGCACAAACATTTTGCTCAAGAAACACTAAGCTGCTCAGAAGAGAGTTTGACGGAGGAGACATTTTGTCCATCAGGGCATGTTGAGTCTTTGGCTTTCAAAGAACACCGGCCATGTGAGAAACGCCCACAAATCGCCAGCAGACATTTTCACCATGGCTAGTTTTGGGCTTGGTTTTTTTTTCGATTAAATTTCCTGGAACGGATTTCTATTAAAAATAACAATATTTAATGCAGTGAGTTGAGAATGTAGATGTAGCCGTTGACGGAAGCAGCAGCAGGAAAAGCAGTAGCAGCAGCAAAAGCAGTAGCAACAACAACAGCAGCAGCAATAGTAGTAGCAGTAGTAGTAGTAGTAGTAGTAGTAGTAGTAGTAGTAGTAGTAGTAGTAGTGTGTTCAGTGACAATAGTCTTAGTCTAGTAGCAACAGCAGTCGCTACAGTAATTGTTGATGTTGCTGTTTTAGCAGGGACACTTGCGGCAGCAATAGTAGTAGTAGTAGCAGTAGTAGCAGAGGTAGTAGTAGTAGCTGTTGGCTGTGGTGACGACAGCGTTGGATGTGATGGTAGTGATAGTGATATAGAGTCTTTGGAATGGTCAGTAAACTTTTATGTCACCGGAAACAAGCCAGGTTTATATTATAATACTGTTAAAGACATCACTTGCATGGAACTGTGGGCTAGGAATAAAACACTCTCACTTATGATGCACGCACGCTTATCTGGGCATCTCAAGTCACAACTCCAGCTTTCTACTTTTCCACTTTCAGAGGAATATGATTGGCTAATGTGGTCTGTTACAATCACACTCAGTCACACTACAATTTGGCAAAAGGAAAAGTGAGCTTTATTGGAGTTGATTAATTAAGAACGGTTCAGGTTCAAACGGATCTTGTTGGCTAAATCTGTGACGTCATGTTGCTTCTTTTCCGAAATTACTACTCACTTACTACATTCACTGACGTAATGATTAGCAGAATGTCGTCATCACTGTCTTTTCCCGCCAATCGTGTGACACATTACTAACCAGAGCAGGTAGACGATCTTGTATTGTGCTAAAATATCAAACTCCCGGATGCTGATGATTCGAGTTTGAAAAGTAGGTCACATGAGACTGTTAAGCTTCCACAGGTCATTGAGAGAAGTGAGTGGTGTAAGGCAGTGAGGCTAAGACAAGAGAAAACAGGACAGCTTAAACTATAAACCAGACAGAGAAGTGATGTATCTGGCCCCGAGCACACAACTTGATGATACACGACCTATTTATTGATGATCTCACTGATCCCAGGAGCATTCAGAGTATGACAACAGGAGTAGATGAAGCCGGTAATTGAGAAGCGTTTTTTTTTTCCAAACTCGGTATGTGGTTTCTGAATAGTTTTGAAGAAAAGGGAAATAATATTAAGGCAATTGCTTTTGACACATATATTTTTATTTACTGTTAAATGTCGTAATATTTGATGGAGGGCAGGTTTTGGGCTCAATTAGGGGTTGAATGAATAAACACAGAAATGCATGTCTGAATTCACCACCAGCTCATTTTCAACGAAAGTACATTTACTGACTTTTGGAAAAACGCTCTTCAATTTCAGCCCAGAGCGAAGTTCCAGAACAAACTGGTGTTATTTTTCCTACTGTGGACATCATGTGACCACGATCATCCCAAGTTTACCTTCTCACATTTCCACCACGTCATAACCTCAATATTGAAAATGAAATCACATGGTGAAATTACTTGTTATGTTTTCAGAATCCATCCATCCATCCATCCATCCATCCATCCATCCATCCATCATCCATCATCCATCCATCCATCCATCCATCCATCCATCCATTAAAAGCAATCACAGAAATAGGTCTACTCAGCCAACCAACCAACCAACCAACCAACCAACCAACCAACCAACCAACCATCCAACCAACCNATCCATCCATCCATCCATCCATCCATCCATCCATTAAAAGCAATCACAGAAATAGGTCTACTCAACCAACCAACCAACCAACCAACCAACCAACCAACCAACCAACCAACCAACCAATCTACCAACCAAATAACCAATCAACAAATCAACCAACCAACCAACCAACCATTACTAAGATGCTTGAAGTATCCAAATATCCTGGTTTAGCTCTCCCAATCCCCCAATCCCGGCCCCCACCCTACCTCCCCTTCTCACCCAGCTTCAAATAGTTATCAAAATACTCCAAATCCCTCGAGTGTACGATCGACACAATTTCTAGGTACTAGGAGCAAGACAAAATATGAAATTAAGAGGAGTTGCCAACATTCATAAGTTATGCACAAAATAAATTAAAAAAACACCAAAAACCCAAAGGTTGTGGTATGTGAAAGTTGATAGTGAGTGGAGAATGACTGTAACTATGTCTCTGAGAACATGATGTCAAACTATGACACTGTACAACCGCCTGAGGGAAAAGAAAAGAAACAACTCTCTCTCTCTCTGGCTTGATCACATGTTTATTGATATTATTATGGGTGTTTTCTCCTCTTGACTTTCACTAACATGTAATTCATCTCCTGATATTTCACTCACAGTGGTAGCAATTTACATTATTATTTGACCGAATTTCCCGTAGCGTGTCTTTGAATTTCATTCTTTTGTCGAAGCACTTACCCCAATTTCCCGAGGAATGAATTGAAACTTTCAAAAGTTCTAGTTCATTGGTGAAAGACAATATTATGTTTCTCCATTTTAATGACACAACTCAGAAAACCAAACCTGTATCCTAAGGGTGGCTATGGGAAAGGAAAGAGTGTATCATGTGCGTATGGAAGGAAGAAGCAAGGGGTGGGAGGGGGGAGATTTATGACAAAGTGAATGTCAGTGGCCATGGGTGATCCCTGGTCAGTGACCCCTTTTTATAGTTATCATCATCATCATAATCATCATTATCATCATCATTATCATCTTTTAAGACAGTTTAAAATAAAGACTCTTGGAACCGACGTAAACGTTTGCTTTTACAGATGACTTTTGTAAAACAGAATGTTATGTCGCATCTTTTCCACCTAGAGGGAAGACCTACCTGTCATCACAGGCATCATCATCCCCATTGCTTTAGAAAAAAACTTATCCACTCTCGACATATCTAAGTACGAGTAAGTAGGGAAAAGTTAACAAATTTAACACATATAGAAGTATAATATTGTCGGACTCACATCTTTCCTCGGATGATGCACAAAAACATGAACTAGGAATAAACCGGGAAATGTTATGGAATTTAACAAAAAAGTAAAAGCAAAATTCATGACGGAAAAACAACAACAGCTTAAACCGAAAGAAACGTCAACAAAGAACGGGATGACGGCCAACAGATACCCCGCACACAACACGAACACACACCCACACATCCACACACGCACACGCACACCCACCCACACACACACACACACACACACACACACACACACACACNCACACACACACACACACACACACACACACACACGCACATACACACACACAAACACACGCACACATACGTGTACACATATACGCAAGGGCACATATACACATATTTACAAATGCAGTAATACATACATAATATAATTATACACATATGTCCGTTACACCCATGTATATAAATAATAAATACATATATAGGTAAGACTATTCACACATTATATCATGTAGATACAGACACATATGTACACTGTATATTCATACAGGCGGGTACACATACGTAACTATATACATACACACATATCGCACGCTCACACACATGTGTGGGTGCACACAAAAAGCTGGAGTCTCAGGCCNGGGGGGGGGGGGGGGGGGGGGGAAGGAAGAGTATAAAAAGTTCTGTCCAAACCAGGGAAGGAGTAAGAAATACACTTGAATACTTAAAATTCAAAGTTGAAGTATAATGTTATTTAATAATTACAAAAGTTTCGAATGAAAGAAGTGATTCTTTATCAGGTGAAATACAAATCGAAATAAATGAGTTAAAAGCGTTCACGGAGAATGAAGATTAGGAAAAAGTGGAAAGGCTAAAAGTACATGATAATATCGTATTACTATGAAAAGACCAGTAGAGCAGGACTATGGCTAGTTCAAATGTAAAAAGAAGGGTGACATGGGCGGAACAAAGCGGGGAGACTGGAAACATTCTAGACAGTATACGTGTAGAGAGATAAATAGGGTAAAATGTGAGCAGGCAATAAGAAGTCACAAAGAAAGTGGTTGTAAATAATTGCTGTGAAGTGCAGAATCATCCCATCTTGTTAAACTCTCTCTCTCTCTCTCTCTCTCTCNTCTCTCTCTCTCTCTCTCTCTCTCTCTCTCTCTCTCTCTCTCTCTCTCTCTCTCTCTCTTAATTGGTGGCCTAGTGAGCGTGTGAAATATCACATAACGGACACTCAAATGTAAGTATTATTTCTTCCATGGCTGCAGCATAAAGTTGTAAACTCTTCACCGTCTGTGCATGAAAATTGAGTTTCCAAGACCAAAACTGTTCCTGATTCTTGGGCAAACAAACAGAGGAAAAAAAAAACAACAAACTCCGTGTGGATGTTGCAAGGAACTCAATGTTTAGACTTTTGTTTTACATGTGTAGTTATCTTCTCCTGCCTTACAAAACTGTTGACAAGCCCCGCCCCTAGATCCACTCACACACTAAACTACTGTACTTTATTTCATCTTGTTGTGAAGGAAGTGGATGGGGGAAGGGAGGGAGCGAGAGAAGGACTGGTAATTTACATATCGACTGTATTTACATGTTAAATGGTATTTCCCTTGCACCACAAAGCGCGATACGCCATTCTAGACTAACACAGGAGATATCTCCATTGTCAAGTGTTCTCAGGCCGTCCCAGACCTAATCTCTTGTACAAGCTGGAGGTGAATTGAAGTTAGGACAATTTGATTGTTTCAAGGATCTGTTTGTCCACTTGAAACATCTCACACTCTCTCATTCTCATCCTCACTCCCTGGCCTGAGCTGAGTGTCTCATGATGATGAAGGACCGTAGAGAGCCCTCCTGGATACGGGGAGTGATTGTAGCGTCGCACAAAGGATCAGAACGTCACGCGGTTCGATCCTCAACATCAGGGGCGGGTTTTAGATCCGCAGAACCTTGGACACAAGAGAGGTGAGATCCCCTTACACGACCTTACCCAGGCGGCCCTACTTGTGGCAAACTCTGCCATAGGAGCAGGTTTAACAAACAAAAACAAAATGTCGGGTTCCTTTCCATTCCCTTTCTCTTTCTCTCTCTCTCTCTCTCTCTTATCTCTCTCTCGTTCTCTTTCTATCTCAGTCTTTCTCCTCCTCTCATTTTGTTTCCATAGAAAGTTTCTTCTCGTTCTCCAGGCCGGAGCTCCTACAAGGTCGTGAGTCCATGCCTGAATCTGCACTTCTTGGCCCGGCCCAGTTCAAAATGCCTCGAGAAAGCGTGTCATTCTTCTGTGTCTCCGGCCGTCTGAAGAATAGAAACCGCAGACTATCGTGCTTCAAGTAGTGACATCATTGTACCAATACAACCAACGATCAACGGCTGTCAGCAGTGGTACAGTTTGCTCTTCCAGAAACTCCAGATCTTAATGTATGGGACACAAAATTTGTGAGCTTTTGCAAGATTCATTTGATAGAACTACAGAAGAAGAGAAGGAGCAAAGCAAGGAGTAGACAAGGATTTCAACTGTGTGGTTCTCTAGGTTCACAGGGTTTACTAATATTCAGATATTTCAAATATAATTTGAATTCAATAATTCAATATTCAGATAGATGATCAAACTCAAAGGTGTAACTGTCTCCCATTTCTAGTGTAACGGTGATCTTTTTCAGGAATCATTTTCTCAAACTTCACTGAGAGAGAGCAGTCCACGTTTTGGCATTCAATTCTTTCTCTTCAGGCTTCAGGCCAATACATGGAGATGATTGTAAATCTCCACTTTTGTCTGTCTGCTGTTCATCTTTGGCGTCCATGCAGGTTGCTAGTCTATGAGTATGAAGAATTGTCTGTCTATTTGTCTGTGTCTTCTTCTGATTCGTTCACAAATCAGTTTCTCAGATGGTGTCAAATGCCCGAATGCCCTGACCGTTAACATCTCAATACAAGTCCAATCAACACAGGTCCTATCAACACAGGTCCTATCAACACAGGTAATATGAATGCCTTCTCTTCACCGTTGTATAAATATTTCTTTCATGATTTATGCTCGTAAAGGCCATTTTATACCAGACGTCAGTTGACCTTTACGAGATTTTCATGTTTCCTGACAACCGCTTGATAACCTCTCTGAGTGGCCACATCGCTGGCAGCCATAATGTTTTAAGCTTGACATGTCACTCGCTTGTGTCGTTTCTGTTTTACTTGTGAGTTTGGCTCCCCCTATTGAATGTTTTACTGTACTTTTCATCGTACCTACACTTTCTAGTAAACTTGTTCCACGTGTTGTCAAAGTTTGACAGGGTCATGGAATTTTGGGAAAGATGGACGAGATACAAAGGTCTGGTCACTCTAAGGCTGTAAACACACTGGGTGAGGTCACGAAAGGACACGTCAAACCACGGCGAATTAGAACGTCAAGGCCCTTTTCCATGGACCATAATATTGTATGGTGACTTTCAGGATTAGCAATGACGTGCCGGTTATCGTGTCGTGTCGTGTTAAATTGCTGTGACGTTCATCTGTTGTGACGTTCATGTGTCG
Source organism: Ellobium chinense (assembly GCA_033807755.1). Classification (NCBI taxonomy): domain Eukaryota; kingdom Metazoa; phylum Mollusca; class Gastropoda; order Ellobiida; family Ellobiidae; genus Ellobium; species Ellobium chinense. Next base: position 118,388 of record JAWQUT010000439.1, on the reverse strand, counting down.
TGACGTGCACAGTGCCACGTGACGTGTAGGAATGTTGTGACGTATCAGATGTGCTAAAATCTATCTAATCTAAACCAGAGATCTTTCTCGCTCTGTACTGATATGTTGCCACTTGCTCCCTTCCCTACACCACACATTGCTGTCCCCTGCCTTTGAGCCCCACCACCCCCAAAACCACCAACACCACCGCGTTAGCAATCAATCAAATTGTTGTTCTTTAATAAGGATTTATATGAATAATGTTCACTTTATACGTCTCAATCCTCGCTGCTAAATCTCCTTTATGATCCTTCATTCATATTCTCTTATGTTATCATCATATTTCGGTCTTACGTCCCTTATGCTCTTGTCATGTCAACACCGTCTACCTTCATGTTTCACCGTCATGTTTCACCTTCATGTTTCACCTTCATGTTTCACCTTCATGTTTCACCTTCATGTTTCACCTTCACGTTTCACCTTCATGTTTCACCTTCATGTTTCACCTTCATGTTTCACCTTCATGTTTCACCTTCATGTTTCACCTTCATGCTCCTTATACATCTACTCTTAATCCTTATGTTTGCTTCATGCTCCCTTGACTTCCATTCTCCCCCCCCCCCTCCCGAGTGTTAGTTTTATAATATACCCTTTATGCTTCTTAATGCTACATTATATTATGTCCTCTTCTGACGTGCCCCCTTCTGCCAAGTCATATTCGTTTCATATCCCCTCAAGCCGTGCCCCCTCCTGCCAAGTCATATTCGTTTCATGGCCCCTTAAACCGTGCCCCCTTCTGCCAAGTCATATTCGTTTCATACCCCTCCAAGCCGTGCCCCCTTCTGCCAAGTCATATGCCACTGTCAAGTCTACATGTTCCCCGATCATGTATTCCCCCCTCCTCGTCCCAACCTCCCTCCGACCTTAATAAATATTTACGCCTTTGCTTCCTGTTGGTCACTCCAAAATTATGTCCCTAAGGCCTTTATTTTTTACAAGTCTCCGCCCCTTCTTCTCTCTTACTCTCCTCTCTTCATTTGCTATGCAAGACTCCACTGACCCACATCCCAGCATACTGGCTGACTGGCAGTCCACCTATCGCAGACCACTTGACTGAAATCTGATTGCGTCCTCTCTACCCGTTCTCCGTGTCAGCCTTGATTAAAGGTCAAAGCTAAATCCACTTAAAGACCAGACAGGCTGGCACTTCCGGCCTGGTCACTACTCTCTTAATCTTTGTGCGTCCCAATACTGTTGGTAGAGCCAAACCAGAAAATTGAAGATAACAGAATTAGTGTGTCCAGAAACAACACAACTATTCTATAGTGGGCGGAACCAATCGTGAACAAACATTTTTCTCCATATCTTTCTTCGGAGGTTCCTGTGTGCCGAAAATTTGCCATGGGTATGGGGTGTGGAATAACTTTTAGAATGAAGCGCCCTTTCCTTGTTATTGTTTTGATTAACTAGTCAAAGCACCCGCAAATTTGCGGGGTTATTATGTGAAGAAAACGACCAAACTGCTACTGAAGCATTAACACTGCTTCTCTTTTATTATTTATTATGCTCAAACACGTCCTCATATGTAAATATATCGGTTAAACTGAGAAAATATATAACAGGCCAAACGACTTTTATTGGCGCCAGCCTCCTTAAAAACCCGCTCACGACGCTAAGTTAGCTGCAGACACCACAACAGGCTACGCAAAAAGAAGTGACGTCATGCGCATACGGATGTCAGAGTTAAAAAATGAAATCAGTCACTCGGATGTGGGAAAATCCAGTTTGTATAAATTCGGGGCCACAAGATGAACCATCACTGACCATAAAAGGACCATCTGCACAGAATTTGTGACTCACATAGCAAATTTGAGCAAAATCGGCTGAGAACTAAACTAACATGAGTAACACGGCTGCGTACAAGAAAAGCTTGCTTTTTTTTATATTGCTAGTCAAAGCACCCTCAAATTTGCGGCGTTATCGTGCGATGCAAGCGACCAAACTACATCTACAACATTAACACCGCTCCTCTCTTTGTAATTATTGTGCTCACACACATCATTGTGTGTAAACATTTCGGTTAAGCTGAACAACAACAACAACAACAAAAACAAAAACGCTTAAAATTAACGATTTTTCTCAACGCTAGCCTCTCTAAAAACCCGCCATATTTGAGGAATTTGGCCTCAAAAACACCAATTTGGCTACATACACCACAATAGTAGTGACGTCATGAGCATAAACGTCAATTTAAAAAATGGAACAGGTCATTTGGATATGGGAAAATCCATTTTCTACATATTTCGGAGACAATCAGGAACATCGCAGGCCACCATTTTTCTTTTAAAAGGACCAGTTATGACGTGCACAAGATGAAATCAGTGGAGAAAGTAACTCCCACGATGTGCATGGGAGGAAGCGTTCTTGGCTGTTGTCGTTGGTACAGCCAAGTCTAGGACTTGCATATTTCTATTGGAAAGCACCAGTATTCGCACTGGTGGTTCACACGGCCATAGTCATGTTCATTCTATTGATTCTGCTCCTTTTCGTAACGATGATTATGTTCACTCTAGAGATCGACTCTGCTACGTACATATTCTCCACCCGGCATCTGATACAAATGCTGGGTTTCAATTTCGGGGACCGGAAGTAAACATGTGAGGGACAAACCGATGATATAAGCGGAAAGTTCTGACATTTGCTAATTTACAGGCAAACTTTCATGTGTAAATGACGGGGTCTGTTAGCAACCTCCTGATATAGAATAATATCTTATAGTTCATCAGGTTCATATAGTGGGTCTGTCAGTTAAGAGGACAGGGAAGGCAGGCCACAATGCTGAAAATATCATTATATGATTGACATGTCAAAGTCGATGTGCCTGTATCTAAAGATATAATCTAGTTGTTTACTTGTTTTGTTTTTGTTTGAGAAGTTTGGACAATGGACGGGGGTGGTCGTGGGAAGCTAATGGCATTTCACTTTAGTTGTTTGAATAGCTGCTTGTCACTGACACATTCTGAAAACCCTTGTACTGTCTAATTCACCAAAAAAAGCGTTGATAAAGATGCGCTTGTCAACAATTCATGTATTCATGCGTGAAAATCTAACATTATGGCTATCAGCAGAGGACAAGACCAACATGGCGTCTGACAAAACTGTCATGTCGAGTCGCTAGCCAAAGCCGGAAGCTCTGCCTGTCCAAGAAGATCAGAGAGAGAGAGAAAGAGAGAGAGAGAGAGAGAGAGAGAGAGAGAGAGAGAGAGAGAGGATGAATTAGCCGTGAGAATGTCATATATTGTTTGGTTTTATATTGTTCATGCTCCTCCTGCATGCTGTCTTGATGATTTAACCCCTGATTTATATATCAAAAGTGAGTTAATTCGACAGATATTATTTTGTACATCTTCTAAATAGCAGCTACGTGGCCAGGGCAAGGAGTAAGGGTTGATACAGAAGTGGTGAGTGCTGGTGGTGTAGATGTATATAGATCTTTTCCTGATTTCCAACAGAATAACAAGGCGATGTGTGCCGGGAGACGCTTTGATATTACAAGACTGTATTAGCACACGATATGCTATCCCTTCAGCTCAAGCAGCGTGGTGTACATTCGAGTCTATGTCAGGTTCTAGACTTTGTTCACAAAATTTGCCGGGCTTCCGGCCTCCGATCGTACTTCTTACCATCAGTATACGCCCCTGGGAAGAGTCCCGCAATGTTGCACTTAAAGGTGGACGCACATATCAAAAATACTTTGCCGTTCTGCAGAACTTTTTCTCTCTCAAATTAATAGTCCAGGGTGTCCACTGAGCCAATTTTGCGAAAAAAAAAATGCATCGTTCTGTTATCGTGGGCGTGTGTAATATGACGCAAGGAAGCGAGGTAGAGTGACTGGGATTTGGCCTTTGCAGTTTGAGTTATTCCCCTTCCCCGAACAGCAGCCGTTTGTGGAAAAAATGATGACGTCACCTAAGTTCCAGCAGCTACAGACATTTCTATCTGACAATGTACTATTCAGCATGCAACTAAAAGTTATAGCCATCCAAATTCAAAAGTAAAGTTTAACTGTGTAAGCCAGGTAACGTATTCTGCAGCATTTTTACTGCCTCAGCATGATTTTATTTGACACATCTACTGAATGCGGCGGAGTTAAAAGATTCACGTCGACGTATCACCAGCCGTCCGCAAAGCACTGGCTAGACAGCTTGGCCGTGCGGCTAGAACGTATTTGACGTAAATTTAAGACCGCCTCGCGCGCAGTGGAGTAAGAATTCGGATTTTGCATATTAACGTAACCCTGTGGGTTGTTTGGGGCAGGCAGAGACGTTATCATGTTGACAGTCTACGAAGACGGCTTCAAACTTCGCTTTGTATTTTTCATCCGCAAGTAAAGACCATGGCTATGTGTGTTTGGCTGCCCCGGTTGAAACGAAAGGGGCGGTCCTTTTATTGTGTGGGTGGTCGATTTAGAGATCTACGCACCGGAAGTATGAATCTCCAGGCAAGCCAAGATGGCTGCGACTGATGCAAGGGGCTAGAAAAACCTGCATTGACTATCGAGCGATATTTGCTATACTTACATGTCTTTGCTTCATATCATGGGTGACTCTTGCCAAAACCTCCACTGACAAAATTTAAACTCGTAGATGGTGGTCACCACTGTTGGCGAACTCCTACTCGCATTGTAAGTAAAAATGAAACTACACAATAAATTTTCTAACAAACGTCCAAACTTCGCCCACTTCCCTGCAGGCTGAGACACCGAAGCAGTATGTCTGACATAAACTACCATTGATCTACATGGAATTAAATGAATAATCGAATACCCATCAATATCAGCTTCATCCTCCTCACTCATTCCACATCAACATCGGAGGTTTTTGGCAAAATGTCTTTACATCTAAAAATGTACATATATATATATATATATATATATATATGTATGAGTGTGTAAGTGTGTGTGTGTGTGTGTGCAGAAATAAAAGAGGGAACACAGTACTGTTCAATACACTCCACCCTCTCGACCTCGCGCCATCATCTCCCACGCCTCAGTTTAGGCAGTCATGATGCGGGCTTTGCCACTGTTCGTCCCTCAGAGACTCGTAACGTTTATTAGAGACACTACGGTTTCTCCGGTCAAGCTTGTTAGTCTGTCGCCAGAATATTTCTCCCATGGGATAAATTTGTCAGGGGTGAAAGTTTCACTGGTGACTAATAACCCGTTAAGTTTTTGTTTATGTCTGTTGACTTAATCTACGGGCGTTTGGTGTTGACTGGGATGTTCCCATTTCGGGAAAGTGAATTATTCGGTGGAGACTCCTTTGTTATTGAATAGCCATTCAATATATGGGCGTAGGGATATTCCATTGATCGTGTCCAAGCTGGGAGTTCCAAAAAGAACTACTAGTCTAGTTCATCATGTGGAACATTGCCCAGCTTTCAACACACTGACTGAGCTGATGTGTCAAAACAAAGAAACTGTTGAAAATGTATTTGAGGCTACTGTGACAGAGTGTGATTTTTGCAGTCTTTGGTAGGACAGTCGTACATGGAATGACCCAATGGCTACACTCAAACATTACCTTTGATGTGCTTGAAGTTCACTCGAATGTTAGTGCTACCTGCTTTATTTCTGATCTGTCTTTTGTTATTTCGCTGATAGAGTTGGGTTGTTCTCCATTGCCGGTGATGAACCGGCCGATTGTTGATTAAAGTTTTTTGTTTTGTTTTCTTTCGGTTTGTCTTGGTTTCCCAATGTGTGCGCCGTGTAGAATTGTTGGATAGAAGTACCACGAGAGGCCAGACTGCCGCGATGTAGACGATATAAAAGAGTAGAGAGTAGTTGAGTACATTCTATCATGATTTACAAACTATAGAATGTTTGGGCTTAAGAGAATATGTAGGTCAGTCGTTGGGTATTGGCGATGTGGATTGTGAATCGTACTCAGAAACTGGAGACTGTCAAGTCGAAGGTTTGTGTGTTCGACTCCTGGGTCAAGCGGTTTACGTTATGGCGTTCTTGGGAAAGACACTTCGCTTCCCTTTTTTCGCTCTACTCACGTGTAAATGAGTACCTGGCTTTAGAACTGGGAGGGAAGGAAGGG
>JAWQUT010000439.1:49320-62821 GCA_033807755.1 Ellobium chinense | reverse complement strand
GCAGGGAGTATAGTATAAAAATGGAACAGAATGCGAATGTGATTGAGTTTGCAAGTGAATAAATGACATATCTACTTTTGTTTTATTACACGACTGTAGAAGTCATTGGAAAGAAAAGTGTTTATGGTGGACAGAACAATATAATCTTGCCAAAATATATTTTATAAGATATGGCGATTAACTGTAGATTGTAGAGGAATGTGTTTATAACCAGCCGAATTCAGAATGTGAATTTTAGATAACAGCATAGACAATTTACACAGTACTAATAGAAAGATACCAGGAGCGGATTCTGGGAGGGCTTAGAGGGCCCAGGCCCCGCAGGTGGAATGACCACCTTGGTTTGTTTTTTACTGCAAAAAGGGTCTAGATTGTTGACACTGCAGAATTTCCGTTGCAAGTGACGTTTGTTTGATACGGTAGCAGGACAATTGAATACATTTTATAAAATATTTTTTTCAAATATTCTTTGTGGGCTGATTTTAGTTGAATATAGAACTAGATTCACTTTAAAGGCTCTAGAATATCTCCATTTTTTTTTTTTTACTTTTCCTTTTCTTTTTTTTTCTGAAAACCCGCCTTCAAACTAGACAGATCCTCCTAAAAAACTTTCCCCTCTCATACTTTTCATCAGAAGTTCTAAATTACCTTTTATAATTATCCGGTTTTGTTATGTGCGGTCGGTACTTGCAAGTCCGAGAGCAAATCAAAGAGCAAGAACCCGTGGTTGTCAACTGCACTAAAACAAGGTAGAGAATATCTGTGTAGATTGTACCAAAACATACCAGATAGTCTTGGGTCACAAATATTATTGACAGTTTTACCGTAACAGTCAGAAATTCCAGTTCTGTTTCTTGCTTTAAAATTTCTTTACTGTTTTCGCACGCCTATTTCAACGGTGTACTATATTTCCCTTTCCACCCGGTACTAACTGATGTGATCATGCTGTGACGTGCTGTGACATGCTGTGACGTGCCTTGACGTGCTGTGACGTGCCTTGACGTGCTGTGACGTGCTGTGACGCGCTGTAACCATGCAATGTGGGCTTCATGCATTTCAATGAAATTATTTTTGGGCGTCCGTGGCTTTGCTTTCGATAGACTTTGGCAACTGTTCCATACGATATATTTAAAAGCTCTCAATTTCTCTCTAACACTAAGTTTAGAGTCAGGAAATACAACGCTATCAACAACAACAACAATAACAACAACAACAACAAAACAACAACAACAACAACATCAAGGCATCTACAGTAACTCTAACTTGAACGACAAATCTGAGGGAGATAAGTCGAAAATAAACACACACCACGGGACACAAATTTGCGCGAGTATATTTTTTTCTCTTCTTTAAAACATAGATAAAGATCTATAATTCTTCCACGTGATGTACACATGCTCTTCATTGTGATTAATTGCTGTGATGTATTTGTACCGGGAAAGCCAGTATCGAACTGACGTGGCCCGGGCTCCAAGTTGTGATGTATTGGCATTGGACTGATGACATGAGGACACCATCTGACATTTCAACCCAACACGACTAGTGTTGTTACTTTGACATATCTACATGGCATTCCCCTTCAAAGAACTCGGTGAAAAGTAATTATCACATAGTACCTACTGCGCCATGACAAAATCTCGGAAGTCCAAACATTTAGAAAAACACAGAGACAAGTCATGCAGGAACGTACCATTTTGTGCACGAAAAATTTGATGGATTCTTCTCACATTTTGTTTTCTTCTTCTTCTTCTTCTCCTTTTTTTTTCTTGTTCTTTTCCCTCTCTTCTTCTTCATCACCCTCATCTTCTTCTTCTTCTTCTTTTTCTTCTTCTTCTTCTCCTTCCTCTTCTTCTTCTTTTTCGTCTTTTTTACCTCCCTCTTTTTCTTATTCTTCTTTTTCTTCTTCTTTTCCTTCTTCGTCATCTTTTTCTTTTTCATTTTTTTCTTCTTTTCCTTCTTCGTCTTCTTCATCTTCTTCTTTTTCTGCTTTGTCTTCCCCACCTCCTTCTTCTACTTCTTCTTCTTCTTTTTTTCCATCTCCTCGTTCCTCTTCCTTGTGTTAATCTTATTATGTTTGTTCTCCCTGATGCCTGCGAGATCAGGTTCTAATTTTATTATTTATTGCATTTTCACTGAGCCCAATATCCCACCTGAGTAGCATGGGTCAGCAGAAATTAAACCTGAAATTTTCTTTCCTGGCAAGTAGCGCGTTTGAAGATGCAGTGTTTTATCAAAGTACGAGGGACAATCCATAATCCGTCGTCAGAAGTGGTTGAGTTGGTTGTAATGAGGACAGTGGAAGTGATTGTTGTAAGATTCATGGTGGTGATGATGATGTTGTTGCTGGTAGTGAATGTGATAATGTTGATGATCGTAATGATGATAATATTGATGATGATGGTAATGGTAGTGGTGGTGGTGATGGTGGTAGTGGTAGTGATAATATTCATACTTTTGGCGGTGATGTTGTTTTTGATGGTAGTAGTGGTAATTTTGATGATGATTTTTGCTGATGGTGGTAGAAATGACGATGGTAGGGATGATACTAATAATGGTGCGAGTAACGTTGCTGACGGGTATAATAATGGTGATACTGAATATGATGTTGATGAAGATAGTGGTGGAAAATTGGAAAATTACAACATCATGATAATCATGACCAATTTATTATCACAGTGTAGTAATTTTGAAAGATGAAAATAGCATAATACCAAGACACAGAAGTTAGAAACTCTGAATCACAAGACATCTAACCTATTCATGATATGGCGAATTGAATTGTATACAAACTATACATTGGCACTACAAAGATTTAATAACCTTGGAAAATTGAAATGGGTACATCGAAGGTACAGATGGTTGGTAGGACGGATGGGATTTAAAATCACTGTTAGGGACAGATTGATGATGATAGTGGTAATATTGATGATGATAGTGGTAATGTTGATGATGATAGTGGTAAAACTGATGGCAATGACGGTGGTGATGTTAAAAGAAAAGAGAATGAAAATTGTGGTGTGTAGTTGTTCAGTCCTGCCCAGCAATTCACCTTATTTGGTGGTGGTCGCTGGTGGTCTGTCCCTGACAGGGATGGTTGTGTCTGTTGAAAGTTTCATAATAATTTACTTATGATGGTGATGATGATGACGATGATGGTGGTGGTGATGATAGTATTGTTAATGATGATGTTGATGGTAGTTGTGATAATATTGATGATGCAGTGTTGAAAATGTTAATGGTAGTGGCTGTGGTTGTGCTGAAGGTAATGTTAGGTATGCTTATACGAGATTTATTTCATGCCTGAGAAGGATCTTATCTGATGGAAAATTTACATTATTAAATCGGTTATCTGTGAAAACAACAAAACAAAATGTTTACGTCTGTTCCAAAAGTTCTTGAATTTAAAAATCTTACATGGTAATGTTTATGAAGATGACGATGCTAGTAAAAACAGTGGTAGTAGTGATAACGATGACGGTTTTAAGTGACTTTGGTTGTCAGTGGTAAAATATATGTGCTCGTGGTAGTGGTGTGGTCAGAGAGTGGTGTTGGTACCATGACCTCAGGTAGTGACTCGGGTGCCCGGATCCACCTGGTCTAATGTGTCTTTTGAAACGATTGCATTTCACTTAGCCCAATTTCAACTCCCCGCTCACCCCGTTTCATACCATTATTATTCCTGGAGACCTGTTCACTCAGTGACATTCTCAGCTCCCTGGCGAGCATCCAGTGCAGCTGCAACTGACGCTGATTACCAGCATTCTGACAGTATCTCTACTGCCTATAGTAGAGTACCTATTTTACAGGCAGGTGGACTAAGGAAAATGGGGACAAAATGCTTTCTCCTGGTACATTCTCTTGGTCGGGAATCGAACCCACGACATTTAGATTTTAAGTCCAACACCATAACTAGTTGGACAAGTTGATCCACTTTTTTTTCTCTCTTGTTTATGACAAATCTGTACATTGCCGTATAGCCCTAAGATACGAGTCAAGGTAAAATTTATAACGTTGTTTTTTGATATACATGTATTATTATTATTATTATTATATATTCACTCGGATATAGGTATATTAACTAATCCTCACACGACGAGTGGGTGAGTTAAGCGGTAGGAAACACTGAAAATGTAAGAACGATCTGGGTACGAATTTCGCTGCTGCACGTTAGCTGCGTGGTAATTGTGTCTAGTATCTACACAGTAGTTCGAAAATTTAGAATCTGTTTTGGCACATTGGAAGTAGGAACTTCGTTAAATGATGGCAACCATCTACTATTTCAAATTTCTTTGATGGAACTTTTTGTCAACAGCCTTGTGGCGGAGACAACTGTGGCAAGAATCCACGGTGATATTTATGCTAATGGATGAGGCAAAGATTAATATTCAGCAAACACCACTCCCAAGTCAGCACACTGTTTTCTAGCTCTTCCGCATCAGCTGTAGCCATCCTGATCTTGCTCAGAGACTGATACTCCTATTGCTCCAGAATCTCCCAGAGACCGCCCACAGAATAAAAGAACCGCCCCTTTGATTCCCCCCATGGACACCATACCAAGGTAGGCCAGTGATTGGTTATTGTGTCAGTATTTGTACTAGTCTCTACAAGCCTCAATGTTCCTGGGCATCATCTCATAACTTTGCAACAATATCTAATCTGGTAAAAGAAAAAGAACGATCTTGTTCGTCTACACTGCCGTGATGACTGACATAAAAGATCATGAACATCGAGGATTATCTGACAGTCGTTCACTCTCATAACTCCCCGGTGCTGTGTGCACCCATCAACTTGGTAGTCCTTCCAAACTTTACTATCTTTGTCTTCTTTTACTTCCTTTACTAAAACCAAACGTTTTCGAGTTGTTAACATGTCCTCTAATTGCTGTCTTCTCTTCCTATCACTTTCAATGTTTCCTCCTCACTGTGGTAAGTAATTTTCTTTCACGATTTACGTATTTCAAGATCTCTGCATTTATTTTGTTGTTGTTTGAGTATTACTCTCTGAGTCATCTGTGGATTCCACATTGGTTCCTATTTCAAAGGATATCTTTTGACAGTCTGTAAGTCTGTATGTCTGTAAGTCTGTATGTCTGTCTGTAAAGTCTGTATGTCTGCATGTATTCATTTAAAATTCCACAAGGAGCAGGTACGGAGTTTATGTACTGCCCCCCCCCCCCNCACACACACACACACACAAACGCAAAAATGATATGTATATATATATATAAAACATTATATTTTAGAGATTCATATATGATATTCATATTCCTCACGTATCAATTTGGGTACCTGAATGCGGTAGCCAGCCAACGGGAGATGTCTCCCCAGGGAAGCTCTCACGCTGTTCTTGTCTCACAGACCCGTAGTTGAGCGAGCTCACAGAATGTTACTCACAGGCCTAGCACGCGCATCGGTGAGTGGGCCGAACGGAGCGGAGTGGAGTGGAGGGGGGTGTCCGCCCGCGCCAATAACGGAGTTCTCTCCTGACACCAACGGCGCGTGGATTCGTCAGTTTCGGTCCTGAGCAAAAAGAGTCGTGCGCAAGTTTTTGATCCATTCATAAAAGAACTTTTAGAACTGTTCTGTTGACGAAAACTATCAGGCAGGGAGCAAAGTTTTACTTTTATTTTATTTGTAAGGAATGCACAAAGTTGACGTTGAGGTTTAGGAATAAAGTTCAGGATTTGCAAGTTCAAGGTAAGTTTGTCATTTTTTTTTTCTTTGAACTATCTCCAATTTTCACTTTGGTTTTACTTTTGGCATCGAGTGGAGCTTTAGCCTTATGTTTTATTGAAAGAAAGAAAGGCAGTAGGCAGGAAGGAAGGAAGAAAGAAAGAAAGAAAGAAAGAAAGAAAGAAAGAAAGAAACAAACAAACAAACAAACAAACAAACAAACAAACAAACAAACAAACAAACAAACAAACGAATCGGGAGGAGTCGAGTAAAATGGAAACAGAAGGACAGGAAGAAGGAAATCATTAAAAATAATATTAAGAGAGGGAAGGTATAAAATAATCCACCATTATGAGATAAAAGGAAAAGATATCAGTTGATGAGTTCGGTGAAGGGAAAAACGTGTAGCACTGAAAACACATGTAGTTTGTGTTTGACTGAGAGTAAAACTCACTCATGAATTGGTGAACTCGGGAAATTACTCAATCAAATAACGCTACACATCTACAAGAACAACTGAATATTTTCCTTTCTCTCACTGACATAGTGAATATAATAGACTTATTCCATGTCTCAATACTGTCAAAAAAGTTTGTATATAACATATATTGTCCAAAGTGATCTATGTCATTAAAATATACCAGTTAAGAATATTGTCTGCTGTAATGTCTCTCCTCTTTCGTCATCACAAATTGCCTATACATAACATTCTACTAAACAAATAAACAACAACGACATAGTAATAATAATAACAACAACAACAAAATAATAATAATAATAATGAAAACAGTTTTAATATGTTCCCCTAGCAGAGCGTTGTCGCGAAACGCAACGTCACGTTTTTTTCAACTCCTGTAAGCCAGATCACTTATTGGCATTCTCAACTCCTTGGTCATTACACAGTGACGTTGTCTCTTACACATGCTGTTCACTGGCATTCTGATAATATGTTTCACTGCCAATAGCCAGTTACACATATTTTTATAGACAGGTGAACTGATGAGAACATGAATGTTTTTCCCATGTTTCGCCCGGTGTAACCATGACGGGAAAAGAATTCTGGATTTCTTTGTCGTAACTGCTGCCTACCCTCCAGAATAAAGTCTCATAAACCAAGCAAAAGCGCAGAATGTAATTCCACATGAAAAAAAAAAATGAAGGTAACAACAACAACAACAACAACAACAACAACAACAACAACAACAGTTCGCATCAGCCGCGACCACACTTACTATCCAGAACGGATGAGAGAATTGTGAAATACGTAGATTAGTAAGAAATTTTTTTAACGCACGAACGCACGGGTGAGCTGCTCACCTTTCTGTCCTCCCTCAGTTATCTGCTCTACAATTTACGTCATTTAAGTTGGCCATAATAACTTCATAGATGAGTGACATGATGCGAGCTTTCTACATTTGGCAGTGTCCGAACATACACGTACACACTTTATTTCCAAGACTTTGGTTCACTAAGACGTTTATAAAAACATTCTTCAAGATGAACGACAGCAACGACAAGGACATCTAAACAAGTTCCTGTCCTATACGATAGTTTTTAAGAATAGTAAAATTAGGTACCATAATGACACGTTTAATCTTTAGGTGTACAACTGAAGTGCAAGGCGAGGACAGAATGTATGGGATTAAATGCAGAATTGAAACAAAAGGAAGAAAATTGATACTGATGAGTGCGAGAAGTGTGACAGTGGAGGGAAAGAAACAACATGGCATTTTATGTTTGAATGTGAGCAGTATTATAATGTTAAACAACAAGTTTATGGAGACTTTTATACTCTATGTAAAGAATTTGATAAGAAGTATGTTTTCTCTGAATTCTTAAAGATGCCCAGTTTTAACAAAGCATCATTTGTTTTAGGCTGTGAACCTGCCAACGCATTTATGTCCAGAACTGACCATTTGTGTAAAGAATTTCTTAATTTATCCCATACTTTCAGATTTTCTAACCACTACGCGCATGCTATTTTAACCTCTTAGTTATTTTATTTCTAGTTATAAAATTAAATCGGTTCTTTTTTATGGACGCGCAGTCGAATCTCGTCGATCAGCTGTGCTCCCGCTATAACGAGGAAGTTCCAATAAATATTCTATTCATTTCTCTTCATCCACTCACTATCACCACATTAGTTACATTCACATTTCATTATCAACACAAATCTCTCACAGATAGAAGATTTGCTACCCGCGCTGTAACACCCATGCCTTATGCCCTCACTCGTTTAGACTTTCTGAGGAACTGTAAAAGAAAAACAAAAGACTTGTGTAAGATGTGACGACAGATATCAGATCTCCACCCCTCNCACCGCCACCTCCATCCTTATCAACCTCCATGTTGATCAAAATGTCCTCAACATAATGGCGGCCTCGCAACAAGAAAGACGTTGGAAGAAAGAAATCAGACAGAAGATGTTCTCCTCTAATGAAGACTATCAAAATCCATGGCGGCATGAACAGACCAACCAAGGTCAACTTGAAAACATGGGAGAGAAAACATGTGTAAATGAATGTAATCTTGTAGTGACCACCAATGCACGAGGCACACAACGAATCGACACATGCAGGAGACGAATAAATGTTTCGGTCCATTTGAAAGCCTTGGATACGCTAGTCTAGTCTAGACACACACACACGTTTAAAAGCTACACTAATATAGACTAAATATCCTACAAACTGAACATTACCACTTCCACTGTGTTCGGTTAATATTCCTAGCCTTGCAAACTTCCGCCATGACAGTTTTTGTAACTCTTTAAACGATAGGATGTCAGAATTAACAGCAAGAATGTTTTAACGATGTCATTATAAATTTCATCGTAAACTCTGAAATGTTCAGATTAAAAAATACTGGCCGGATGTCACAAACGGGAAGAAAGAAAAGGAACAGCAAGTTGGGGTTGAAGTTTTTTTTTTAGGCGCTAGCCAAACAATTTACTTCACACTCTGACACACGTTGACACACTTTGACACACTTTGGCACACGTAATCATTACAAAAGAACATCTACAGGAAAAAACACCCGAGAAAAGTAGAAAACGTGCTGTAAAAAAGAAATAACTTTCTTATAAACAAAAACCCCAAAAACCATTGTGGATATAATTTTCCACATACACATGAGAGAATACGGACAACTGTTCAATAGTAGAGTGGGCAACATGAACATTAGTGAAACCCTTTCTCTGGTCCACATACTGGACATGACACAATCACTTGCTTGATATCAGTCTTTGAATGCTAAACCCCGATATAAGCCAAAACCCAAATGTTAAAGGAGAAAAAAAAACAAAATCAAACTATCATTTTTGTCAAACTATACCTAGCAATTGAATTCTTTGGAAGTAAAGTTCTACTAGTGGATGTGATATGGTGTATAATTCAATCTTTGGAGTTAGGGCTTTGCTGAGCTCTGGTCAAACATTGAATTTTATCGGTTTTTGTGACTGACTTGACCTGCTGATAAAATCTGACATTAGTTTTTGTCGGGAGAGGACATCAGTTTTTTCCACACTTATATTTTGTGAGCATCTGAACAAGTGCGTGCAATAATCCACTATCTGCTCCTGTCAGTGAATTACAGAAAGAAATATTTCACAGTTTCCTCTCAAACCATGAAACTTTTGAAACAATATTTCCGACATAATGCCAGTCCTAAAGGCATCAAAACTTAAAATTTGTTCAATATGTAATTTATCCAGGTAATACTAGTCGTACATCGAGACGATTAGAATCAAAAGCGTTTCATTTACTCCTCACCGAAGGTAGAAGATTCTTACCGAGGAACAATGCCTTTAAGAACGACTCCGAGCAACTCTGTTCATGTTTATGGTGTGAAAAAAAAACAAATAACGTGTTTTAGAGTGAGCTCTGTCTCGTCTAATTTGGTAACTCAGTGTAAACCCAGTCCAGCAATCATGAAACAGTGAGACACATTGGCTATGGCCTTGGTACCGACTACGATTGTCTTGTGAGTGCCTTGGAAAGCATTTCATTCAAATTTTCCCCAGTTTACCTGTCTGTAAAATGGGTATCTGACTATAGGCAGTGAAAGATATTGTCAGGATGCTAGTGATCAGCGCCTGTGAGTGACAGCGGCCCTTTATGTCTCAATGGAGCTGAGAAGGTTCCAGAATGAACAGGCCTTGGTAATAATAGTGTGGTATGGCGTGAGGGGGCACTACGCTGCCTGCAAGATTTAGAAACAGCATTATTATTGTTGTTGTTGTTGTTGTTATTTTCATGATTGTTATTATTATATCATTATTGTTACTGTTGTTATCATTATTGTTATTATTATTGTTGTTTTTTTGCTGTTGATATTATCTCGCTGTTGTTATTATTGTGCGCATTACAACAGAGAATGAGATATAAAGAGTCAGTCACAGGGAACGAGAGAGGGAGGGGNGGGGGGGGGGGGGGGGGAGGCCAGGGGGTATACAGGCCATCTCACATCGTTGACAAATATTATATTTTAAAAATTACGAATTACAAACGAATATGATGATCTAGACGTGTTGCTGGTTGTCAAAAGCTTGACAAAGATACAACAAACCTCTTAAAAATGTAAATTTTGGACAATTATCGAGACTAGTTAGTACAAATCGACAAGTCAAAATCAAATAGCCATATTTCTTTAGGTATTATCTTTAAAGCTATTATCCAAGACATGGCAATTTCAAAATGTGTTTTTTTCTGTGAGGTTGGGTATCCATATGAAATGGCCACATTTGGTACAAAAGCTCCGCTTATTATCAATTAAACATTAGAGAAGTTAAATATTCTTACAAAAAACTAATTGACAATCACTTGCTATGAGTAGCCTACATGAAAACAATACAATACAGTAATGATATTTGTTGCCGCCATGCACAGACCTTGTAAGCAGTATTGACCAACATTTACAAGAGAAGGAAAAAAAAAACTTTCTCCTTTAAATCGTGATCAGTGGTCATAAGATGACATTAATGAACTGAATTTTCTGGTTCGAGGTTGAATTATGGTCACTTTTATGATAAAACGATTCATAACATTCTCATAATTAAGGGGGGGTGCGCCTTCTGAAAAGGGGGTCTAGGGGTTAAAATATCGAAATTGGGCTTTTGGTATTTTTAGACACTTTGACCTCTTCTGCCATGAGAAAAATAACCTTTGCGGCCAGAAACATCCGTTTTATACCCTGAAAGGGCACCTCTAGATGGTCATCTTAGCCTTGTATAAACGCGCTATCAAAACTTCAAATGCGTTTTTCTCAAAATGTTGTTTATCTCCACTTTTTTCCCTAAGGCTTTTTTTTTTCTGAACCGACTGACTTCAAATTTGGAATATAAATATCCCATAGAATGTGTTTCAATAAAATGCATCCTTTTTTCTAGATTTATTTCACGTTTTTGAAAAAAAGTCGATTATCTGGTGGAAAATTGAGAAAAATACACACCCGTCAACACACATATTTCAAATTTTTTTTACTGACATTGTATGATAAATAAACAAAAAACAAATGCATTTTATTATTTTTATAGAGCTATTTTATAAGTGTACAAAATTTGAAATGATCACATTTAAAACTCTAGGAGCCTTAGGCTTTTGAAAACAGCTCATTTTCAACACACGAAATCCAATATGGCGGCGTTGCCATGGCAACCGTACACAAAACAAAACAAAAATCCACACTTTTCCTCTAATTTGACCATGCTGAATCTGAATTTAAAGCTTAAAAAGTCCCTAGTTCAAGCATTCACGATTTCACTCCCAGGAGGCGCACCCCCCCTTAAACATTCCAGTTCTGAGCCTAGAAATTGTCGTCGTGCACAAAACAAGAAAGTTCCATGACTGTCGCGTTCCAGATTTATTGCACGCTGGAGCAGCATCTTCTCTCACCGGTCACTTTTGTGGCTGTCACTCCAGTATCTTTCATTTTCCTTCTTTACACCCAGCACAGTCGCTACACTCATTCCTTCTTTACACCCAGCACAGTAGCTACACTCATTCCTTCTTTACACCCAGCACAGTCGCTACACATTCCTTCTTTACACCCAGCACAGTCGCTACACTCATTACTTCTTTACACCCAGCACAGTCGCTACACTCATTCCTTCTTTACACCCAGCACAGTAGCTACACGCATTACTTCTTTACACCCAGCACAGTCGCTACACTCATTACTTGTCTTTAATTACTAACTCAGACAGCTCAGATCTTGTTTTCGTTCGAGAAATAAACAGGAACTTTTCTTGCATTTCTGAGCAAACTAACTAAGATAATTCTTAAGGCATAAGATGACAGGTAATTTCTATAACAAAACATTTTGAACACAGACAGGACATTTTTCTATTCCATGTAGAACTTCACTGAGTGTAAATGCCAATTCCCAGCTAAAAATGTCTAGTTAATGTGGAAAAGTAAATAAACAACAATAGAACCAGGAACTTGAGCCAAGCTAGCAGTAGGCGTGTCCTGAGCCACGTTACCAATAGGCGTGTCCTGAGCCATGTTACCAGTAGGCGTGTCCTGAGCCAAGCTAGCAGCAGGCGTGTCCTGAGCCACGTTACCAGTAGGCGTGTCCTGAGCCAAGCTAGCAGCAGGCGTGTCCTGAGCAAAGCTAGCAGTAGGCGTGGTTCGGGGTCATGAAGGTCTCTTGTATATTTTTGTCTACAGAAATTATTTCATTATCAGTGCTGATGTTAACTAATATTCAGTACCGGAAGTCGCAGGTCACATTTTGGTGGGTGTCTTGGTTCCAATTTAGCGATATTAGCTTTATCTTGATTGGCTCTATTCACATAGCCACACAGAGAGAGAGAGAGAGAGAGAGAGAGAGAGAGAGAGAGAGAGAAGAGAGAGAGAGAGAGAGAGAGAGAGAGAGAGAGAGAGAGAGAGAGTCATCTTCTGTCCATGTTTTGTCTTATTTGTATTTTTGTTCAATTCTAATTGCCATAAAGGACAACAGACAGTGACGTAAATGGCCGTAGAAGGTAAAGGAACTTAAATATTAACTGGCTGTCTATTCACCGCTTCCCACGACGACCGGCCCGACTGCTGTAACACGGTAGTTAATAAAACATAAGGTTATCGACCAAGTTTCACATTTCAAATAACCAATATGGTAAAACGAAGCACTTTTTGATGAAATTGTAGGCCTGAACATTTTTGAGTAGAAATATCATCGCTAGTGCCTTGATGCAAGACTCCTTTAACTGATGAGAATCTTGTACACAAAGCACGGTTGTTGCACTGGAGAGATGAGTTAGTCAATTTCTCTGGTTTCACTGTCTAATTCCCTGATGTCAACATTCATATTATTATTTTCTCGGTAACAAATTACACTCTAGAGAGATTTTCAACAACATGATCATTGGTTGGGTGGGTCGGTGGGTTGATGGATTGGTTGCTTAGTTGACTGATCGCTTCGTCACTCGGTCGGTTGTCTGTTGGTTGTTTGGTCAACCGATCGGTGGTTGGGTTGGTAGTTTGGTTAATTAGTCGGTCAGTCGGTCGGTGGATTGGTTGGTGGGTTGGTTGGTTGGTTGGCTGGTTGATTGGTTGGTTGGTTGGTTGGTTGGCTGGTTGGTTGGTTGGTTGGTTGGCTGGTTGGTTGGTTGGTTGGTTGGTTGGTTGGTTGGTTGGTTGGTTGGTTGGGTGGGTGGTTTTACCTGTCCTATCTCAGTGTGTCAGTATGTTTGCCATGTGAATGCTGCGGGTTCCAGCCGACGTGTGACCATGTGATCATATACTGTTGTCATAATGTTAATGACATTATTGTCTTGCGACCTCGACGGTAGTGGTAGGGAAAAAGTGGGTGGAGTGAGAGCGAGGTGAGGA